>JANSTS010006359.1:52120-64370 GCA_026546915.1 Sylvicola fuscatus | reverse complement strand
CTAATATTGTTGAGAAATTCTTAAAACATTCAGTAGTTAAAATGACACAATGTGGAACATAAAACTTTTGTTTAACTTGCATTTTATCTTCACCAAATGTCTAAGATCTCCATAAATTTTCCAGTATGTACAAGTATAATTAAAACTATTATCAATTTAGTTTGTTGTACTATGTACACATAGCGAGCCGTTTTCTATTATGCATTGCACAAAAGGATTTGAACCAAAACTATGTTATGCTTTATCAACCCGCATACCTTCTCACACATGAGATTTAATTGTCCTACTGTCGCGACGCGTCATTATATTTTTCGGGTCATCACCTACACTTAAAATCTCTTACTTTTGCAATCTAATTTTGCCCTACTTCTAAGAGTACAGATCATCAAGAACACAAAGCTTCTAGAATAATGTTATAATATTGAAAATTTACAACAAAGTCATAAGAACGAGGCGACGCGACGCGATGATGGTGAAGGATGTAAACATTTTTGCATGAGGACAACGTCGCACTACTCCCGTAGGTTAAACTCATTTCAAAGGAGCTTTTTAATTACATATTACGTAAAGGGTATAAAAGTACAAAGCACCTGATACCCACTCACAATGTAATTCCACGAAATGGTTATTGAGGCATTGTGACATAATGAGTTTTATTTTGAAAAGCGGCACCATTTGCAAGTATAGTCGTGTATAGCGAAGCAAATTGGAGTGCTTTAAAAGTTAAAAGACAAAAAATGTAACTAAATAAAGTCAATATTCAGTATAATGAACAAAGGCTGTCTGCAGACATAGCCCGCAGTCACGTGGGTGCAAGATTTGTATGATAGCCCGAGAATCAATATTTCTTTAACGCACAAGAACGGACGCCACCAAAAAAGTCAAACATATAAAAAGGAGCACCTATTCCTTCTACATAGGGTCGGAGCAGAGTTTTAGCAGATGTTTCCGTCCTTTGTCAATAGCATGTCAGTCGAATTGCTTCCGTTTACAATGGTTGGTGTCGTTCTCGGCTACACATTGATTAAATTCGCACTCGTCTTTGCGGCAGCAAATTGCGTGCTTCTCAGATTTCTTTGTTGCCCCCTTTTCGTTGTTTCTTTTTGTATCTGAAGTTCTTACTTGACTAAATACCGTCCTAGCCTCTACACTCAACACATAAACTAAAATAAACAGTTTGATTATTCGCTTTGCATAAATAACATCTTGATTGTGAAACGTACATACGTTTATGTATACGGTTGAGCTTACACACAATATAATAAGCAAACACTTGAAATTTATACATAAGCCGTTAGAAAATAGGGGTTGGTGTGAATTTCCGATCGTTTGCACAAAATTATCATTGTGGTAGTAATCGCTTTGTTTACAATTCCTTTAAATGTTAGATCAACATTAAGAAATTGGGACAATGTCTGCCGAGGCCTTAGACTGCACAGTCTGTGGGAAAATTGTGATTTATACAAAAAGATTTGTCTTCAAATCAAACATATATAAATACGAGTATCTGCTTTGTCATTAATATAAGTTTATGTCTGCACATGCCAGAACGATGAATGCATGTGTCAGGAAGTTTAATTGAAGACTTCCTTAATTGTATACAAGAAATTTCCAGAAATTAATTTAAGGAAACAATCATTTAAGTTCTCTCGTGGCACATGTGTGCTACATATACGGTAAGCTACTGCTATACCAATATGGTTTATACTTTATCGTCTCACAGGATATGAGATCTACAGCTTTGCTCTTTTGTCTTAAATTGAAACAGTAAACAAAACTAATGTTATTGTTTGTATTGTCTGCATTTTGAAATGCGAGAAATACAATTAGCAGTTTAGACAAGACTTAAAAGCCATCTTTCAGTTAAATTTAGCTGTATTATATCTTCTAACTATAAGACTTTTTCCAAATTTCTATCAACACAATTTAATTAAATCATGGAATTAAACTTTTTAAACAAGTAGCTGTACAATTTGCAGTGCATTTGTCAACTTATTTGGATTTATACATTGAGCTTTCATCAGCAAAAGAAATGTTTAATCAGTAACATTTATCATTTGCTATCGGATTAAACCTTCCATACGCAACCACTATACCATTTCCATAATTCATGAGCTTCAACATAAAATCCTAATTTTCGTAGGTGTGCTCTACATGTGGAATTTATCCTCATCTTTGTTTGCCTTTATTTTATTCATCCAAATTTATATACACTTGTTTAAGCTTAAAATGCACACACGCGACTATTCCTACGAGAGGAAGCACACACAGAGACAGCATAAAACCGCATGAATTCCTTACAGGAAAATCTGACGTGTAGAAGGCCCTGCTAGTTTATGGTTAGATTGTATATAATAAGGGTTTGGGTGGCGGGCCACACGAGTTGGTGAAATGACCTCTCCCATTTCAATACTTTTCACTTCATGTAAATGCCACAGCCCATAAGCCCTAAGGGATGAAATGTCAGTTTTTTTTTGCAGGCGCTGTGTATTCGAGCTAAATGTGTGTGCAAATATTATGCATGGTCAGATTACGTAGATATGACATGTATTACGAGGTCGACTGACCTATTACATATTAAAACTTAGGTGTATGAATTTTTTGGATGGATTTTAAAAATAACCCGCGCAGTACACTATGCTAAAACTCAGCTAACTATTTTTTCTTAATTTTACTCGTATTAGGTTTATATACCCAAACTTAAAAATTTAAAAATCCTCTTCCTTAAAATGATACAGTAATTATAGGAAAAAAACGAACGAAATTGTTGAAACAAAAAGCGTCTTTCCATTGATCGAAGTGAAGCAATGTAAACTTTTTCATCAATATGAACAAACAACAAATATATTTATACTAATAACCAATATTTATATTTATAGTGATTAGTAAATTTAATTACTTGATTTAAGGATAATAATTTGACATAGTAAGGTTGCCCTTTCTATTATTTTTTAGTTAAACAGACGAACAACTGAAAGTTTCTGCATTAGAATTTATGCCCAAAAAAATTATATTATATTGTAGATTGGCAATATTTTTCTTAAAGCGGGGGATTAAAAGTCAGATTGTTTTTAAAATTTATTTCGTTTCATGTGTAGTTCTGTTTAAATGGGTTTAGGAATTAAAGTAAAAACAAAACATAATAAATTCGTTTCGTTAAATTGTTTTCTCGGTGTAAATTTTGAATGCAATCCGGATTTTCTATTCGATAGCATGCGAATACATCTTTTAATCGCTTGTGAACTTCTCTAAATGTATAGAAACATCCCTTTCTCTAAAGTTGATTTTGTTGTGAGACATAATATATTTGTAGCTAGAACAGAAAGTTGAAATTTGTCCAACTTATTGATCATTTCCATACATAAAATATCCATCAACTATAAAAAGTTGTTTCATACTTTTGATGGATATTCTAAAATATTATTGTAAATTGAAAATGATCTATGAGTTCATGTACTCGCGTAGATACCGATATTATTGCACACTTATGATTTGTCCATTATCTGAGAACCCAGCAAGCCCTAGGGAAACCTACGTCGTCGTCGCTGACACAGAAAACTTTCAATGCGATTATGACACTTTGAAATTTTATGCAAATTCAATTTTAATATCATGATGGAGCCTTAAGGATAAAGTCCATTCTGCCTGAATTATTCATCTTTGACTTAATAACAAAGTTTGTCATTGATGAAAAATCAATACGTGTAAATTTTCATCATCAACTTCTAACCTCCACAAGCATCGTCGTCTTAGTTAAAAATATTTATATGCAAAATCCGTCAACGTCAAGATAGGAATCAAGACAGCTTTTAATTCACGCGGTCTACACGCTTCATGGCTACGTCTTGCATTTATACGAGTATGGAAGCAAATTGACGGTGCACTGGCCTGAATGACAAGAATTTACTAGGCTAGCTACTCCTATTGGCATTAGCAGTCGAGGAGAGTGGAAAGTGGGCGCAAATGCATAGAAAGTCCAATTTTCCAGAGTACCGTATTGGAATAAATTTACAATTTATTTTAGGCAGTGAAGAATGAAATTTAAAAAAAAAGGATATAAACTTGGGGTAATTTATATTTATTTATTGATATTGTACCCCATTCAAGTACTTCTGGTCGATTGGTTAGACGAATTCAATTGTTAAGGGCAACCAGCCGCGGCAAAGCGATATTCCCTTATCGCAGCACACCACACCACACATGTGTGTGAACGGGTGGTGTTGTAGCGTAGCCGCGCAGCAAGTGTGAGGTCTCTAAACAACACACACACTGCAGACACCGCAAAATCGTACATATATGGATTTATCATTTATAGCTGTGAAACCTGTACTTTGAAGATATCGACTGTTAAACATTTTCAACAGATTTACGAAGTTAATGTGGTTTGATGGGGTATTGCATGTTGGCCGGGAAATCATTCAAATCGAATAGAAGAGGTGAGTTGAAATAAGCCTTTACTACATAAGTGGCGGAGGGCGTGATTGTTTGCAGAGTATCCACTGTTATGAGTGTCACAAGCTGATTTTATGATTTAACAGCCAATTGAGCGATGGCATAGCGAACAATTGTGGTTTTATCGCGAAGGAAATCAAGTCGTTTTATGGAACATTAACATAACTCTAAGATTGCTACCCCTAATTTTAATTGGGTTTAAATGAGGTTATAAATATTAACGAGTAAAAATAAATTATTGATTTTGGTAAACATTGCCGGTTTTCATCCAAAAACGAAATGTGAAAAATAGTCACGAAAAGTTATTGAAATACTGAGATTTGTTATATGTATTATTCAAATACGTGTAAAATAAACTCAATGATTTTCGCAGAAGACGATAGCAGATAAGTGACTTCAGAAAGAACATCTAAAATGTATCTGAGAAGCTTGCGTCACCTCAATTGTACGAATGCTGTTGCATAAGTTACATATTAATGATATATATTATTCATTCATGATTAAATCTGTGCCATCAGGCAGAAGTGATAAAGCACATTTGGATTCAAGTCAGAAGCCATTGCCAATTCTAGCAGCATTAGAATTGCAAATAAACCAAAACATTTTTCCGTATGAAATGAATATGCATTCAGCATAAATTTTATAAGTTAAATAACGTTCAACCTCGAATTTTTGAAACTTTGTCAGAATTTATAACAATGCTTGACTTTTGAATTTATGCATAGCAATTTTGTATGGCGGTTGAGTAACTCATACACACACATTTACTCGCGCATTTTGAGATATTAATTTTCTTCTAATACTTTTGTTTCTTAAACACAACTTTGTAGCTTGAAAATTAATTGAAAACATATTTCAAACTTGAAATCTCGCATTGCATCAATTATTTTTCGAAAAAATATGTTTTTGGTAAAGCGTTGTTAATAAATAATACTTTTTAAATGTTAAAGTTAAATATGTGTTTATAATTAATTAAAGCGGTTGTTGCCATTTATGTATAATCTGATAACACAACTTAATCTAATTACTTTTAAGAACAAGAACGCCAAGTGCGTTTGAATGTGGACAACAACAATATGAATACTAAAAAAATGTAACTAATATACATATTAACATAAGTTAAGTAAAGCAACGGTATGTGACAAAAGGATAACGGATTTTTGCAATCGACGCTAATGATCGTCTTGAATGCTGTCTTAAAATTTTAAAATTAGTGACTTTTTGGTTGAAAATTTGTATTTAAAAAAAAAGGAGTTTCATATTGAGAATGCAAAATTGTAAAAGTTCTAAATCTAAACGCCACGTTATCGATTCCATTACATGTGGTAGTTTTGCATCAAAGTAGTCAGAGGGAGTGGGTTGGGTAGCCGACCCATTGTAATTCAGCCATATCTTCACATTGCCAATTTAATAGAAAAACGTTCATCGCGTCGAATTTTGTCGCTTGGGAAACAATTTGATCACCCTTTCGCCTTGCTTTTGCGGGAATTTGTACAATGTATACATATATGTATACATTCATGTACAGTCGAATAGGATGGCGCATAAATTTACAATTTTCCCTCTCCTTAGCCCTTACACCAATTTTTCTATTTTCACACACTGTGGTGCTCAGCTTATATACGCATTGTTTTCATTGGGTCGCCTTTTTATGCTCGCGTAAATTAATCAGTATTATACGAACAGCATACTTTTGCATGTAGATGAAACCATATGCAAAAAAAAAAGAAAAGAATTCATGATATATACTACGTACTGAAATGTGCACATACATGCATGTGTCTGTCGTACAAGGCATTACGTAGGTGCGAATATATGTAAAAACACACATGCACATGTATTTATGCAATAGAAAGTTGCTGTTTATGTTGCGTTTTGCTATTCTCCCTTACTTTAATATTACTGTTTTTGTTGCTTTTATATTGCACGAATGTTTTATTCATGAAGAAAACCCATCAATCAACCCTTGAAATGAGTCAAAAAAAAGCTTGCTTTAAACGAACATAAAATATATATGCATAGCATTAAAGGGATTCACCAGTTCACTAACCCCCATCTCTGCACACCGATGGATATGGATGGATCAATAAACATTTAAAGTAACCGTCTAAGGCTAAGCGGTTTATTTATGCATGTGCTTGTCATTATAAGCTTTAATTCACATTACATGCATTCAAAGCTGTGAAATCCGTAAAGCTACGGGAGTTTTACGAAAACTGTTTTTTCGTCGTATCTCCTCGTTAATGGAAGGTGCGGTAACTGGTAACTGGTAAGTAGCGTATGACATGCTGCTTCAGAATAATTTGGGCTTCGAATTGCTTCCATTGCCAAATCACTAAATCGAATTCGTTGTGACCTATTCCGACCGACGACTCTATCCGCTTGATATACATTAAATATGGATTAGGAAATGAGAAAATAATTTGATCGAAAGCTTTTGTTACACTAAACTTGCGAAGAATCATGAATCACGATAAATAATTCAATTGGTCTTACGCAACATGAATTACACTAAATTAAAATTACCTTTTTATCTTGGAGGAAGCGAGAAGCAATCAAACAAATCCTTTGGATTTTCCACGAAAATTCATATAAATTAATTTACTAGCTAGAAACTCATAGATTTCAACACAGAAGAATGCATAATTAAACATAAAGTGAAATGTAAGCGACAGAAATTTAGGGTTTATGCACGTACTTCCATCATGATTTATCAGTTGAATTTATTCACTGGAATTTATTAATTTCCAAAGAATGTGGCATCCCCGAGCATGTGACCAGTGTGACACACATTCGCCGGACCCTTTATGCTCACCATCGGCTGGATTATCCTCCCACACAAAATTAAATCACATATTTCGGAGCCCATTTTCCACTCAATATTGATTTTCAGCAGCTATTCGCATCCCTTTGCAGAAGATACGCATTTCAACATATTTAGGTACAGCCGAAAACCTTTAAAACTGAGCGCTCATGGCAGAGGCAGACCATTTCGCCTATTTCGGTTGATTTCGAACGTCAATTCAGTTTTTTCTCGTTTGATTGGCATGCAACTAAACATTTCTGTCACATTTGAAGCGTCAAGCGGCGGAAGTTCATCATCATTACGTGAAACGCTAAAATGTGGAAAATGGCTGATAACATCGACCCTGCCGATTCAGCAGCAATGTTCGCCAAATGGTAATAAAAGTATAGCGATAACGACTTTTAGAGTTTGTTGGTCTTTGGACTGCCGACTGCACAGCAAAATTACGAATGAAAACAGCCCTTGGTCTTTTTCGCTTCTACTGTAGCTGGTAATTTTGAGATATTGATCGGATTAGGGTTTATCATGCTGTAGAAATCAGTTAACTGTTTTCATTTTGTTTCTTAATCGATTCAAGTTTAAATTTCATTAATTTGAACAAAAAACAACAATAATTGTTTCCTTTTATCCAACAGAAATATCATTTTGTTTACCTGTTTGATTTCATTGTTTGGACATTTTCTTGCAATATGTTAACTAGAAATTGTAAAATTACATACAGCAAGAAGTTTTATGTAATTTCTGTGTGGATACTTGCGCCCAAGCAGCGAGCATGTACCAAGTACCAACAGCAAAAACCCTTGAGAGATTATCGACCAGTTTGCAATGCGATGGTCTGTTTTTGCACCATCACGTATTTAATGAAACAACTAAGTAGATTTAGAAAGAATTTAGTGATAATACACAAGTATTTGAAATGCAATACATGCAATATATGGACGCATAAAATAAAATCCAATGTATAAGGTTGCGTCGACATAAAAATTCGCCTTCTGATCACGTTTCCATTATTTGTAAAAGTTTGAGACCAATATAAAAGGACGTGCAATAGAACAAAGATGTTATAATAAAAGTATTGTTCAAACGGATCAAACGACAAATTCTTTTTTCAAATCATGAATCGGCCAAATACAATAATTTCTAACAATAAAGTTTTTCATGTACTCGTTTCAAAGGATGAATCATGAGATACAAGTTTTTTACACGCTCTCATGTAGGTTTCACAGTTTTACATTTTTGGTGAATATGAAAATTATTAAAAATATTAAAATTTCCAGAAATATATTTTTACGAAATAAGCTCTTCTGTGACAGTAAACATTTGTATCTTCTACATAATTGGTGAAATATTCTCCAGCCTAATTTTTTTATTTGAGTTTCCTTTTAAAATAAGCGCTTTCAATTTCTAATAAATTGTGTCTCCGCCTTATTTGCACGAAATATCAACCATACCAATTCTTATATAAATTCAAAATGCGTATACGTGGCAATACGTAATTTAAAAAATGAGCTTACATGTTCGATGTACGAGTACGTGTATTTATAATTCACTTTCAATTGTATTAAAGAATACTCGTGCAGTACTTTTAACGCTCGTGCGTTCATTTGCACAAATAACAAGAAATGTTGATTGCAATCAATAACAAAAATGCAATCGTAAATTGTGATTTAATCGTTATGAAGAACGTGAGTTCATTTGGCCGCTAAGTCTAGTGTTTAAGTATTAAATTACAGAATTAAATGAAAATTTGTAAAAATGCCCAACAGACATTAACAATTTTAAATTAGCTCCCACGGGAAGTAATCTTAAATTCCCAAACCGAAACATAATGAATGGTAGCAAATAGAGCTGCTTGCATAATATGTACAATTATGTGGAAGAATCATGATAACAGCAAATTCAATTGTCTTAGCTTTTGCCCTTAATGAGCATGTCGAGAACAGCGCCGGATTAATTCAGGCAGAATAATGCGAAAGCGAGCAGCGAGCATTTAGGTGTATACGTATATTTAAATAAAAGCACCAAAGCATGATTGCTATCTAAAGAATTATTCTAGAAAGAGATTGGATTCCGTGGAAATGGTTAAGCCACCACCCTGACATAAGCTTGTGGCTTTTTATTGCCATAAAAAACCGGCAATTTTTTTCTCCCCATTTATAACGATGTGTACGGCATGAATGGAATTTTATCGCATAGCCGCGGCGGAAAAGAGGTCAACCTAACATATACTCTTATATTGTGTGTGTATATGTATAAAACAAAAATCAACTGAAAATTTCTGCTAGGAATAAAAATGTGCCGGGAGATAAAACGAGGAAAACTCAATTTCCCTTGCCTTTAACATTGTGTCAGCCGCATGCATGTCATCCTTTTTCCTATTTTGAATTTTATCATACAGCAAATGACTATTTCGCTGCGAAATGACTTTTTGCTCGGGAAATGGTGTTAAACTATGCTTGCAGTTTTTCTTTCACTATACACACAAAGTTATTTGTCAATTATTATTTTTTTGGTATGTTTATTATGTAAGCAATATAGAAGGGAAATAAATCAAAAAAATGGTAAAAATCTTCTTTAAAAAAAAAATGTTCAAAGCTTGGATAAATCAAATGATGTTTAACATTCAAACAAAACTCTTATTAATAGATATGTTTTGCTAGAGTTTAATAAACTTTATAAAAAAATGTTTACTCAGAATTTTCCATTACGAATTCAGCAGCAATAAAGTAACATTTCCCAGTCTACAAACACATCATAAGACGATATTTGCAACATGTCATATTTGCAGACTGCAGCAGCAATTTGACTGGATGCAATTTTCACGTTTTACAACTAACATAACAATATTTTACATGTGTCACTCAATTTAAAGTCAATCACAACTCACAAAGTATAGCATTTGAAACGAACGATTTCGAGTTGATTTCTTTCACAAACGAACTCAGAACAAGTATGTTTGATTGAGTTTGTTGAAGTGACCACTACTAGTCTCATAAATAATTGAATTAGAAACTCAGGATATAAGTCTTTTAATTACTCTGTTCATTACAAAGAAGACCAGTTCATTTATCATCGAACAATGTGTGGCAATGTAATTGGAAATGTCTTGGAAGGAGTGTATGGATCGTGTGTGTTGGCTGCTGCTGCTGTTCATCACGAATACTGCGTGCTAAACATAGGGCCGGGTGGGTGTCACTACCAAATGAGCATAATCTAAAAATGTCTTGGCAAAATATTCGAAACTTGACATAAAGTCGGCTATATATATATAAGATACGCACGCATCCCTTTGTATATATATATATGTATATAGTAACTGACAAGGCATTGCGAAATTACATTCTGAGCACGTTTCATGCTCAAATTAGTTTGAGGGAATGATGAAAGGTGCAAAGCTCTGAAACTAAAACTGGAAGAACGATAACTAGTTGGAAGTAAATGAAAACTCATGTTTGCCGTTAAGCTTATTTCCATAAATACGCCAATGTAAATGCGAAAACCCTCGGTTTGAGGTGTGGGCTCAAAGGTGGGAAATAACATCAACGTGATTAGATGTTTAAGTTTCATCAAATTGAATATTCGCAGAGCAGAACGTTGAGAGTTGAAACGACTTCTTCTCATATTTCGTATTTTATTCGCTTCAATGCATTTTGTTGGAACATACATACATATGTACAAGTTATATAAGAATCGTCTGACGCGTCTATAAACCATAAAATATCTAGCATTTTCACTCTTCTGCACTCTTTCTTAAATGGTTTGAATTAAAACCATTTGCTGAAATTGTCACGTGTATATTGACCCTAACCTAAATTTTTACACACGAAGGACGAATTAGCAAATGAAAATTAAAAAAAAGGACTATCGAAAAAATACACTACATTACGAAGACATCGTGTGAAAATTTAATTTCACTGAGCTACACGAACGAAGGAGATGACACCACACCATCTGTAATTGCAAACTTAGTGTGACCATGTCGTCCCGTCCGAAGTAACACCACATTCCGCATTTCCGAATGCGCCACACTCAATTTAACATGCATTCTGAAGCGAAATTCTCGCAATAAAGCACAAAAAAAAAAAAAACATGTCGAATACATGTTAAATTTACCCACCAGCAATACAGAAAACAAAGCTTCCAGCTTACTAAACTGAATGAGATGAAATGGTGATGCTGCATGTACTCGTAACATAAATTACGGTGCGGGCATCTGCTCACAAATTATTCCTACAGAGCAAAGCATAAGAAGACGCACACTTTGTTTTGCCACATCATTTAGCGCATTAATAATCGTTGGAAGTGAAATTGCGGCTTCCCTTTGCTCCAACTGATGGAATCTCATCCAATCGCTTGCGGATTTGTAAAAACGTTCCACACTAACTTGCCAAAGCTGAAATGAATATGGATCTGCTAGTATCTATTTCTTTTGCAAGGCGGAGGATGTTTCAACATTATGCACCGCTCATTAATACATGCATGAATCAAGGATACGGTACCTGAACTTTATCCTATACTTTTTGTGACTTTATGCCATTTTTATGGCTTTCGTTGGGTTGTGGGGCATTAAGCTCTAGACAAAACGACTAAAGTTAAGAAGCGATGGCAGAAGTTGGTGTGCAGGTTTTACATGGAAATGACAAAAGTGGCTCAGATTATTATCGTCGGGATCAGTCAATCTGTAATCAGATCGTTGAAGCTTGACTGTTTTTTTTTTGTCTCCGTTTTTTTATGGCGCAAACCTCCCTACTATCAGATACATAAGAAAACCCTTGAAAACTATAAATATTTGTACAGTAATCCCGTGCTGAAAAAAAAATCAATTTTCCCGCACGAGTACAATACTGTTCTTTTATGTAAGGGAAAAACTAGCATTGTTGCCTTTCTTGCGGCATCTGCGGTTTTTCTATTGTTCTAGCATCAAAGCTTGCACAATTATTGTGCGCGGATTTTATTCAGTAAGAAATTAGCATCCTCTGGTTTATATGATAT
>JANSTS010006359.1:14514-30309 GCA_026546915.1 Sylvicola fuscatus | reverse complement strand
ATTCAAAATCAAAATACAAAAGTATCGTACCGAAATAAAACATAAAACACCCTGCATTTCTACTATATATAGGTTAATTATATCGAATTGATATATTATGAAATATATATGTATTATTAAAATTGATTATATATATTTTAACATGTGAATATTTTGCTCCAGAGGATTTACTTAACATATTTTTTATTAAAAGATTTCTTGAATAAAAGTATTTGAATTTAGTTAAATATTAACCATGTCGTACATTGCAATTAATTCAACTCGGAATATATTCAGGTAACGATAAAAATTAATCATATTATAAATTTTTTATCAAAAGCTTAATATTTTTCTTAAAAGGCCGCTACGAAACATTCGTCAACCGATTGCCTGGTTTTGTGATAAAAAGAGCAAGGATGGAGAAACGGAAGCTAAACCACTTAAGAAGGAAATACCGCAAAAGAAGACCAGCAATCGTTTGAATGAGCTGCTTTCCAGTATGTCAACAGACGACAACATAACCCTAATTAAGAAAGTTGCAGTGCCACAGGCAGGAGGAAGAAAGGAAAAACGCAAAAATCAGAAAAAGGAAGCTGCTTTGAAAGAGGCTGAGACCGAAAAGAAGCCAGCCAATTTAATGGAGGCAGCCGAAAAAGTTTCACAAGCTGTCAACGATCAGGATCGTAAGAAAATCGAGTCTGAGCTGTTGTCTAAATTGCTGAGTATTGAAAAGAAGGGTGATGATCGAAGTCTGAAGTAAGTTTCTATTTATTCTATTGTCTTAAAAAAGCTAATATTACCTTTATAATTTTAGCGAATTAATTGTTGGCATGAAAATTGATCGAAGCAAAAACGAGGGTCAGAGTTCTGGCAATCAATCTAGATCCCAGTACGTCCGAAAGGTTTTTGCTGGACGACCAGACCAGCCGTTCCGTCAGGATAGAAATGCACGTGCGTCAGAGCGTCCACAGTATAGGACACAAGTTCCAAGAGTGTTAGTTTTAAACATGTTTCTATTAAACTTTAAGTTGCTAATTCAAAAATTTTATTTTAAAACAGTTCTACTGGAAGCGTCAATTTATTTGGCGAGAAGCCATTAAACATTTTCACGGACAAAAACCAACTAACAGACCGTCCAAATATGACACAAACCTGGAACAAGTTGCATGAGAAAGAACTACAACTAGCGGTCGCCCATCCACCAAGCAATCATTTCCAGCAAATGGCTCAGTGGACAGATGAAGGAAAATTGTGGAAATTTCCAATTGATAATGAGCAAGGATTTCCTGAAGAGCACGATGTCTATTTTGCGGATCACATCTTCATGGACCAACATTTAGAGTCTTGGTGTCCAGCTAAAGGTCCTGTTCGGCATTTTATGGACTTGGTATGCGTTGGTTTATCCAAAAACTCGTATCTTACTGTAAAAGAGAAGCAAGACCACATTATGTGGTTTAAGGACTACTTTGAGGAGAAGAAAGACATTATTAGCAGCACTATTATTGATGTGGAGACGCCTAAACAAATTTCAAAATGATAGAATTGCAATTACGAGTTGTATATTAATAAAATGTTGTAGATATTAATTGTACTTTGATAAAATGAAATAAAAACATTTAAGATTGCTTATCATTATTCATGATTTTAAATATTTCTTTTTTTTAAGTTATATAGTTATATAAGTTAATATGATATGATATTTGTCTCAAATTGTATTAAACCCCATCATAAGATTTTAGTAA
Organism: Sylvicola fuscatus; assembly: GCA_026546915.1. Lineage (NCBI taxonomy): Eukaryota > Metazoa > Arthropoda > Insecta > Diptera > Anisopodidae > Sylvicola > Sylvicola fuscatus. The sequence goes on along the minus strand of JANSTS010006359.1, from coordinate 28,588 downwards.
CAAAAGCGAGCGTAGTTTCTTTATCCACACTTATTTATATTCTTTATTTGTTTGTAAGAAACCTTAGTTAGTATGGGTAAAATCATGTTTTCTTTGTGTAAAAGTTACTAATCAGTAATCGCATTCAACAAGTGAACTCGTAGTCAGAAACTCTAAAGACTTAAAGACAACTCATTTTCGATTTGAAAACATAATTGAAAAACAATTAAAAATGAATTTTGGAGCGGGACCTGCAAAATTGCCAGCTGATGTTTTAAAAGAAATTCAAGAAAATCTACTTTCTTGTGGTGATACTCCACTGAGCGTGATGGAAGTTTCTCACCGTGGACCAATCTATCAGGAAATTAACAAAGACGCGCTGGAGAGTGTGAGAAAATTACTGTAAAAAAAAAACCTGCCTTAGAATGTGCATTTGCTATTATAGAATTCTATATTTCAGATCTGTGCCGAATAACTACAAAATAATGTTTGTGCACGGTGGATCAGCTGGCGTCTTCTCGTCAGTGTGCCTAAATCTGCTAGGACGTACTGGTGTGGCTGATTATGTTGTGACAGGCATTTGGTCAGAATTAGCTTCAAAAGAAGCTTCTAAATATGGAAAAATAAATATGGTTCTTCCCAAGTGTGATGAGTATACAACGATTCCAGATCAAAGTAAATGGAAACTTGATTCAAATGCTTCTTACGTGTATTATTGTGACAATGAGACAGTCAATGGATTGGCTTTTGACTTTGTGCCAGAGACTAATGGTGTGCCGCTAGTGTGTGACATGTGTTCCAGCATATTTCTAAAGCCACTTGATATTTCCAAAGTAAATATTGCCTACAATTGTACCAATGAACTGACACCTAAAGATGATGTTTTTTCTAGTATGGAATGATTTTTGGAAGTTCTCACAAAAACTTTGGGACCGCCGGAATTGCCTTGGTTATTATTCGGGAGGACCTTATCGGTCATGCAATGCCACTAACACCAGCAATCATGGATTATAAGATGATCTCAGACTTTAATTCCATTCTTAACACTCCTCCTATATTTGTGTAGGTTAATATTTTTGTCAGATTTGCTTTGAATAATTAATATTTGTTTATCTTTAAGCGTTTACGTCACTTCTCGTGTTCTTAAGTGGGTAGAAAAAAATGGAGGTCTCACACAAATGAATGAGAATCTTAAAACGAAATCAGAACTTATATACAACGAAATAAATGCTTCAAATGGATTTTATGTGTGCAAAGTTGAACCAAAGTACCGCAGCAAATCCAATATCCCATTTTCAATTTCGGGCCCAAATGGAACTGACTTGGAGGAAATGTTTATAAAGGGTGCAGAGGACAAAGGAATGTACCAATTACGCGGACATAAATTAGTCGGAGGAATCCGCATTTCATTGTACAACGCTGTTCCGGTTGAGGACACTGAAAAACTTGCTAAATACATGCGAGAGTTTTACAAAAACAACAATAAAAGTTAAATCTTTTTCAAAAGTAAACTTTACAATAAATTTTTTATTTCAAATATGTCGTCCAGTGCATTTTCTATTCCAACGTTTGTCCCCCGCAAATTATCCACGACAAGCTTAGCCCACTTAAAGTACTCCTCGCAACGTTCCTTAAATCAAACATAATTAATTCTAATTTCATTTTTATAAAAAAAAAAATCCTACGTCCGTCCAACTTTTAGGCTGCACTCTCATCAAGTCACGAAGATTATATAATTTATCTGCCAATTTCACTAACTTCGCCTTATGTGTCGAGGATGCAGCATGTTCAATTTGAAGACGCTTTCGCTCTATTTTCGGTAGTGACTTATCGTCGGTTACCTCGGCCACGATGTCTCGAACATTTTTGCCAAAATTCTCTTCAATCTCGTCTATGGTAGTTTCGGTATCTTCAACGGTGTCGTGCAGAATTGCTGCCAACAAAGTCTCCAAGTCAGTAATGCCTCCTTCGGAAGTCAGTATAAATGCAACACCTTAGAATTGAATATTTTTATATTAAAAAAGTAGAATTAGAAGAACAATAAGAAGCATACCAATGGGATGGTTTATATAAGGAGTTCCTTCTGGGTCTGAGCGACGTTGATCTTTGTGCTTTATCGCTGCAAAGTTTACACATCTTGTGTATGTTGAAATATAATCTTCTCTCTCCTGGTTATTCATACCGCAGTTCTGTACCATTTACCTTGATCTGTATAAAATGAGTTTTTAATTTTTATATGATAATTATTAAATTTCAAATATTTTTGATAATTTGCGGCATGTAAATAATAGTCTTATATTTATAACACATATGTAAAATCAAAATTTTCGAAATTTTAATTTGGCATAAAGCGCAACTTTAGTTTAATATATATATCTTAATTTGTTGCCATAAATTTTGAATTTATTTAAATATAGTTTGTTAAGAAAAAAAGGTAGCGTCTGCAAAAAATTGAAATAACAAAATTTGGCTGCGACAATATGTTCACCCAATTTTTTTTGGCAAAAATTCTGTTCTAACGATTGCTGAGCATTTGACTAGCTCAAACTTTTGTTTTCCAATTAATTAAAAATAATAACAATTTAAAAGAAGGTGCAAAATATGTTCAAAAGTTCATTTAATCTGTTCCGAATATGGCAACACTGCATTTGCCTGGAAAATAATATGAAATATAGGTTTTCTCATATATATAATATAGCTAGAAGCCATAGAAGGCCTTTCCAAGTGGTAACACTTTTTTGAGCCCCTTTGATTAACTTTCCGACTGGAAATTGAACTGAGCTTTTTTTTTAGTCCAGTTTTTGCCATTTCACTGAAAGTGCCGGTCGTGATTTCGTTAGCGGATTATTTTGTGATAGTTGTTTTATTGTTGTTCCAGATATTGAAAAAAAGGTAAATTAAAATTATTTTTTATCAATTTTTGTATTTTTTCGAAAAAACAATTGCCAGTAATTAAAACGAAATTTGCACGACTTATCTGGATACATGTATGCAATTTTTTTTATAAAATCAACTTTCTTTGGTAGTGTTTTTGGAACAAGTTTTGACTGTAATTTTACATTGCCTTAGGGATGACTAATTTGTTAGCGCATGCGTTGTACATGCACGCCTAGAGGTGATTTCAATGTCAAGTGTGCTGCAAACCGATTCAAGCGTTTATTAGCGATTGAAGCTAATCGAGATATCCGCAGATTCGCATCTTGTGCTCTAGCCAACCACCATTAACTCCCCAAGAATTTGCTGATCTTCTGATTAGAAATGTCAGTCCAGCTGTTTCGCAGCAGCTGTATTTCGATCAAAATGGCCATCTTTGATGGATTGCATGTTCCAGTATGTTCTATAGATGGTTAATGGAATTCTTTATCTACGTCTGGTTCGTTTCATTTTCTGATTAGATTGCATAGAGTTATTCAAAATGTCAGTATTGCATGTATTATGTTGATCGAATGATAATGTCTCAAAGAATGTGCCACAATGTAGCTAAATGACATTCGGATTAATTACAATTATCACCAATTTTTAAATTATATTATGCTATTTTTGTCAATTAAATGATAGCAAATGCGTTATTAATGTGTTGATTCGGTGATTTTATGGCGCTGCTCGCGGGTGACACTTTTGACCTCTGCGGCTATGCTTTATGTTTTATTACGCCAGCTTAAAACTCTTTTATGTTCGGGTAATTCAATAGAAAAAGCGGTGCAACTTTATTTGAATAATAATAGATTTATTTTATCAATAAAAAAAAAAAAAAAAACAAATTGAAATTGTTTAATATTTTCTTAATCCGTGTTTTTGGGCGACGATAACAAACGTTCAGGTTCATTGGCATGTGTCCATTGAAGTCAAGTAAAAGGAACGGTGTAATTTATTTTTAGCTCTCACTTTGAAATGAACTAACTGTCTCCACGTGACTTTCATCTACTTTCCAGCTGATCATTTTATTTTTAAGTTCTCATACTTACGTTTTGAAACAAACATAAATAAATTTTGACACCGGTAAATGTTAATTGTCAATTTGTTAATTTGTATTTGTGCAATTATCAAATCCCCCAAAAGACTTATAAATATTTATAGAAAAGAACTTACGAAGTTAAGGTTTATAAATAAAAGCATTCTGCCAGGTTTGATTTAAATTTAAATTCATACATTCTAGTAAGCCGGCATTAGATTATGTCACTAACATATTTTTGAAGAAATGTTTACTCGCCATTCTCACTTTTAATATTTTGCGTTTAATTACTTTTTCATTTTATTATTAATCATTTAAATTACTTGTGATTGATTACAAAATCTGTTGTTTCATATGAAAAGTGCCAAGCCAATGTCGAATGAGACGAACTTCTCAAACCAGTCAACCAGTCAATGAAATCATCACATTAATTGTAAACAAACCACTGGCGGGGTTATCGCTGGTGCCTAGTAACTTCTTAATTGTTTTTAAACAGACATAACCGCGGTTGATTTACAAATGCACATTAAGTAGCTTTCTTACATGATCAAATGAGTGTTTAGATTATTGTTAATTGTTTAGTTTATGAGGGCCACAACCCTATCATTTTATTATTTACTTTATTTACTTTTTGTGATGTTATGTGCAAATTACTTTAATATGTTTTCATTTAAGATAATATTTGTTTGATTTATTTAATCGATTTCTAAATAAAATTAATTGTAACTTTATATCTTATCTAAAATAGTGTCAAAATTATATTAATATGAATTTCTTATTGAAATTAATCCTGTAAAAGTACATACATATGGATTCATCAAATAATTCCATTTATAACTATTCCCAATTAAATCGTTTGCACATGCGTTTGTGCTCATCATTTTAAAATTGACTAGAAATAACAAATTCGATATCTTAAAAATCAAACTTTAATAATAACTAAGGAAATTTACTCAATAACTTGAAAATAATCTTCGTTTACCCCAATTTGATGGTTGAAAGTCTAGTTCTACAGAATGCGCCATCTTTTATGCCGGTGTATGAATGTTGAAACACTTAACAAAAATCAACCGATAACCATGTTAAGTATTTTTGTTTAATTTTGTCCTTTGCAATTTATTTGGATTACTTTTTGAATACAACCAATCATAACCAGGTGGCCGCCGCAAAGTATTCACTTTTTACATTTTCATCTTGGCCTCTATAGTAAACAATTTAGCGCGAATGTTTATCTTCAGCAAGTGATGATTAAAGTGAAACCATTTTTGTTAAATATTGTACTGATTTAAAGTTTCATAAACAGGTCTACTTCAGACAAATGTCAATATTCAAATACCGGTATAAAAGATGTCCTTTTACTCCGTAAATATCCTTTTAATTTTTGAATTTATTAAGTTGTTATGTTATGTTAGTAAGTTATGTTGGTTTTTAACCACCTATATGACTGGAATTTTTTTTTTGGTTGATTCTTAGTGTTTGAGTCCTAACAGTTTTTACTTCAGAATATGTAAAACATATTTAAAAGACGATGTAATAAACACACGCCAAGTCTACAATTAAGTCACTAGAGAAAAATCTAGAGCAATTTTTCCCTTACAATACTCACCGGGTGTTAATTTTAAAAACAAGAATTTTTCCAAATATCCTTTCTGAAAAATATATGGGAACCAAATGTCAACGTGTTCGCTGCGTATAAACTAAATGGTTGATTCTATTTCTATCGGTTTGTTGCCGGAAGATTTGCACAAGAAACGACCCAGTTAGCTGCACTTCCAATGCAATTGCTTCGCACAATCAAAAGTGCAACCGTTTGTCGTGTAGCAAGTTGCCGCAAATTTCACGTAATAAGACGACGCGAAACTTACCGATTGTTTATTAATCAAATGATATGCGTGGCTCGTGTGCGGTCGAGGTGGGAAATCAGTTCCTGCCACTCAAAATTATCGCTTTGTCTCCACTACACAAACAATTTGGCAATAAAGTCATTATCGATGACGACATTGTTGTGCAACGCAAACATCTTGCAACAGTGTAAAGTTGCGCGAAATTCGGTGCACAGCAGCGACTGCAAGTCGTCGACGCGAATGTGGGCGAGCGCAACGGCGACGCCGCATTGTGTTTGGCTGCCGCCGGCGAAACGAGCGACGGCGGCGTCGTTTGATGACGGCCCACAGCCGTTCACAATTCGTCACTATTCACATTATCATTGCAATCATTGTCATCATCATCAGCAGCAGCATGACGGTCCGATTCGGCGTCGTCGTACACAACAAAGTTTATATTTAACAAGTAATCCGCGAAGACATTTGTCGTGTATTTGCCGTGCACGCCAGTCGTCGTTTTGTGGGTCTACAGTGCTCTTGTGTGGTTCAAGTTGCAATCAGAGTTGTGTGAAAAAGAATTTGCTTACAAATCAGCGCCACTGCGAATTAAAACAGTTAAAGATGGTCTGGGTATCTGCATTCGATGGCAAGGAGGAGGTAATATAAATACATTTTCGTGTCAACTTCCAAAATGTTTTTCCGCACTGAAAATGTTCTGTTCCACACGAATCGTTTTTCGCTCGCAGAAACGTTCAAGAATATTCTATCGCTCTGATACTGTGGCCATACAGTTCAAATGTAAAAAAAGACAATTTCTCTGTTTTTTCCATCGTCTTACATTGCATGAAGCTTTTCGTGTGCTTGTTATCGCTTTTGATAAGTTTTCCCAATCGTCCTTCGTCAAGGGCAAAAGAAAATTTAACGCAATGAAAGTATTACAACATCGGTAGCTGCTTCCTTCCCTCTCCTGTGCAAATGCTCATTGCGGCCGTCGCCGTCGACGTCGCCGTTGCGCCGGTTTTTCAATGAGACGCAAATAAAGTGCGCCGTTCCACGTAAATGAAAACTCGCGCCTGCGTTCTTACACCTAATTGTATTTGTACAACACATTTTTACTTGTACTCGCTTATTTACAATTCATTTGCACGTCTTTTTCATGTGATGATGATTTTTTTCTTCTTTGAAAACATCCTAACACCATAAAGACACGTCTTATCATACTGAATTTCAAAAGTGCTGAGCATTTAATGCTTAGTCGCCAAAATCCATCGATGCGAACGTTTTCTTATCTTCGTCTGGATTTTTTGCTTGCTGACAAGTAAAATCGTTGATAAAGTACGTAACTGACCTACGAAATACTCCATTTTCCCTAAAAACTCGCGGACTCTTATCATTCATGCGCGCGTTGCGTAACATATCTTGCATATTAAATGCAATATGCCCATGCGCCAGCAGAAGCATAAAAATAACTCGGAGGTTTTTGCAAGATGTGCAAAAAAAACAAATTTTCCGACATTTATTAACGTCCTGATCTGAAGATTTTGTGTTTCTCTGCGGATAAGAAACTGCACACAAATATTTTGTTTTTTTATTTGACGCACGTCACCAGGTTAATACGTGACCTTGGCAATGACAACGTCGTACCACTATTATGCACAACAGCGTCAGCCTTTGCTTGTGTATTCTTTCACTACATTATTCAAGGTCACAAATAAATAAAAATCCGTTATATTTGAATGTTTCAGATGTCTTCCTGCAAGCACCACACCAAGTCAGGTGACTCCTCGTCCCACTTGGAGCATTTGTGCAAATTGGACATTGACTCGCCAGTGTCGTATGTCCGCCTATCCGGCATCATCTGCACAATTGGACCGGCTTCTGTGGCCGTTGACCGCTTGGAGCAGATGATGGAAACCGGCATGAACATTGCCCGTTTGAATTTCTCTCACGGATCACACGAATATCACGCCCAGACAATTAAGAATGTGCGTGATGCCGCCAAGAACTATGCCGATCACAAGGGTATCACCTACCCAGTGGCCATTGCTCTGGACACTAAGGGACCTGAGATCCGTACTGGTCTGATTGAGGGCAGTGGTTCTGGCGAGGTGGAACTGAAGAAGGGCGACACCATCAAGTTGACCACCAACAAGGAATACCTTGAGAAGGGCTGCGGCCAAATTGTCTATCTTGACTACGAGAACATTGTGAACGTTGTTAAGCCAGGCAATCGCATTTTCGTCGACGACGGTCTCATTTCTTTGATTGCCAATCAAATCTCAGGTGACACAATTGTGTGCACAATTGAGAACGGCGGTATGTTGGGCTCGCGTAAGGGCGTCAACTTGCCAGGTGTGCCCGTTGACTTGCCAGCTGTTTCCGAAAAGGACAAGTCCGATTTGAGATTCGGCGTTGAGCAAGGTGTTGACATCATTTTCGCTTCGTTCATTCGCAACGCGGCCGCTTTGACTGAAATCCGTGCTGTTTTGGGCGAGAAGGGAAAGAACATCAAGGTCATTTCCAAGATTGAGAATCAACAAGGTATGCAAAATCTTGATGAGATTATTGAGGCCTCTGACGGCATCATGGTGGCCCGTGGTGATTTGGGCATTGAGATTCCACCAGAGAAGGTGTTCCTGGCACAGAAGTCGATGATTTCGCGCTGCAACAAGCAGGGCAAGCCAGTTATTTGCGCCACGCAAATGTTGGAGTCCATGATCAAGAAGCCACGTGCTACTCGCGCTGAAATCTCAGACGTTGCCAACGCTGTGCTGGATGGCGCTGATTGTGTCATGTTGTCCGGTGAGACAGCCAAGGGAGACTATCCACTTGAATGTGTGCTGACCATGGCCAAGACTTGCAAGGAAGCCGAGGCGGCTATCTTCCGCAAGGATTTGTTCAACGGTTTGGTGTCAAACGCTCCTGTCCCATTGGACGCCACCCATGCCGTTGCTTTGGCTAGCGTTGAAGCCGCTTCCAAGTGCCAAGCTGCTGCCATCATTGTGATCACCACCACCGGTCGGTCGGCGCATTTGCTTTCTAAGTATCGTCCACGATGCCCAATCATTGCTGTGACTCGTCACGCCCAGATCGCTCGCCAGGCACATTTGTACCGTGGCATCTTGCCACTCATCTACACTGAGCCAGCATTGTCCGACTGGCTGAAGGATGTCGACTCTCGCGTTCATTTCGGTATGAACTTTGGCAAGTCGCGAGGATTCTTGAAGGCTGGCGACACAGTCATTGTTGTCACAGGATGGAAGCAAGGATCTGGATTTACCAACACCATGCGCATTGTGTACGTTCAAGATGAGGAATAGAGTTTTGCGATTCTTATCCACACAATTCCATAATTGTTTTCTTAACTGTAACCATTAACATAACCGCATGATGTATTACCATTAAATATTTATTGAAACGTATTCAAACATGTATGTTTGCGTGTCATCGATGTTCAAAATTGTCCCACACAATCTAATCGGATCAAATTCATCTGAAAAAAAACTCCCAATACTTGTCCCTAAGTCAAAAATTCATTTTTTCATGAACATTGATATTTTTAGCGTGTTTGTTTGTGTCAATGATCAACTCACTTTCCTTTTGTTTATAATGATTATTTTAATTTTAATGTTTTTTTTTAGTCTTGCTGATTAAATGAAGTGCACACAATTACAACATCAATAAAATCCTGAACTGTGAACGCACGTTAAGCTCCTGCAAATGCGCTCCAAAATTCTTCTCAGCTTCCTTTCTCAATAGTTATATGCTGGAGGCAACAACTTTTTTTGATTTTTTTTTTTTAGAAGAATATTCATTTTTTATGATTTATTGTAAACATTTCGATTATACTGTAAACACATCCCACTACAGAATATTTAGATTCGTGAAAAACGCCACAGTCTAAGAAAATGCATATGTTATTACATAATTATTGTTGAACAATATATTAAAACATTATAATATATTATTCTAGTAATAAAAATCAGTGGAATTTACTTATTTGTAAAATTTTAAGAACGTTTATTATCTTAATTTCAGAAGAAGATTTTTTTGTAGTCATTAAAAAAAAGTTGCCATAAAATCCATTTAATTAAATTTAAGAAAATCCTAAATTTAACTGCATAGATTTCAGGGTTTTTGTTTAGTTTATAAATTGAATCGACATTTGAACGATTTACAGAAAATTAGGTAAAACCGGGTACTACTGTACAAAAATACCTCATCCCCGTTGACCTTATGTCTTATAACCTTACTATATAATATATATGCTATATATATATTTATATAAATTATATGTATATACCATGTATTATACCAATACAAATTTGATTAATGAAAACTAAAGATTTTCAGTTCATTTATTATTTTTTTTAGTAAATAAGTACTGTACGTCTAGACAAGTCAAAAATGCACTCTATTTAAAAAAGTTTCGCTGTTGTGTGACTTTTAATAAAATAAATAACCATTAACCTCAATTTTTAATTTTTTTATTGAATATTTGCCGTAAAAATGTTATTAATAATTTTTATAACAATGATAAGCTTTCTGATCGGTTTCATCCACTTGGCATCAAAGCCGGTAAAATGTTTAATAGATAGTAATTAAAAACTGTATTATCATTCTGTCCAATTCACAGATCATCTCAATGCTGAACGCTGCCACACCAAAACAACGCGAGTTGATGAAGGAAATACGGATATTGCAAAAAGATTTAGGAACGATATCAATGCGAGAAAACTATACCGACTACGTAAAGTTAGAGCGAAAAATTGTCATCCTGCAGGAGCAACTGCGTCAAATTGAGAGCTCAAAAGAGGCTAACAGAATGATCATAAAATACGCCGTTCCCTATGGTGGTCAGGCGCTGTTGACGTTGATGCTGATTGTTATTTCAATTATCTACAGATATACACCGATCATCATTTTCGGTGATAATTTCGATTTCACTCCGTTTGGAGCGTTAATGAGGTTTCCCACTGGTGTTGAAGGCGCCGTGTCAGTTCCATTTTGGATATTTGTCAGCAGTTTTGTTTCAAGATCAATTGCATCTTATGTTGTTTAATTCTCAATATGTTTTTGACTTTATTTAAGAATTCAAATTTCATTACATTAATTACTAAAGTGAATAAATTTTGCTTGTTTTTCGACAAATTGTGCTACTCTTAGAATGAGCCCCTCCGCCATGGAGCTTCCCATAATCTGAACGCTAAGCGGCAACTCATTTGAGGACAGACAAATTGGCACCGAAATTGCAGGAACTCCCGCCATATTTGCCGGTTGTGTGCAGAAGTCTTGCACTGCACATTGATCGCGGTTGTTAATGCTACTAAAATCACTGAATGTTGGGGCGTCTGTCAATGTTGTTGGAGTTAAAAGGACATCTATTTTCTGGAACGCCTGCTCAAAGTCGTTGGATATCAATCGTCGCACCTGCATCGCCTTCTCAAAATATTTATCATAGTTCCTGCGAAGCAGAAAGTAGTTGCCAGCTAGGATTCTATTTTTGACGACACTGTTGAAGCCCTCAGCTCTAGTTTTGGCAAACAGCTCTTCAGTACTCGACTTTTCGTCGGCTCGATGTCCAAACTCGATACCATCGTATCGCGCCATATTGCTCGCCACTTCGCATTGATTTAAAATAGAGTAAACAAAAATGGAGCTGGCTGTATTTGGCATTGAGACTTTGTGAACACTTGCGCCGGCATCCTCCAGTGCATCAGCTACATGCATCCAAACTTTGTGAACTTCAGTTGAAAGACCATCACAGAAATATTCTTGCGGTATACCAACTCGAACATCTTTTAAGTTATCAAGTAAGTAGGTGGGAATTTCGATTCGTTGGAAGTCTCGTTTTATCGTCGTTGAATCAAGTGGATCGGGGCCAGCTAACGCGTTTAGGATTATAAGTGCATCATCGACCTGTCTTGTTAAAATTCCTGGTACGTCCATTGAGTTCACAAGAGGTATTAGTCCGTGACGTGACAGAAGGCCGTATGTTGGTTTAAGTCCAACCACACCACAATACGAGGCTGGATTTCGCGTAGATCCGCCTGTATCAGAACCAAGTGCGCTGAAATTATGAAATGTAATAAAGTTAATGTGTCAGAACTGGTTTTATACTGGCATACCCGAAACACATGTTAGCTGCCACAGCCGAAGCAGATCCTCCAGAACTACCTCCAACAATATTCCAATTGTCTTTACATTTGCTCCAAATATTCTGTGTAGGCCCAAAGATGGAGTCAATCGTTCCCGAGCCCATTCCAAATTGATCCATGTTTGTCTTCCCAATTAAGATAGCGCCCAGCCTCTCCAATTTATCATACACAGTGGCATTGTAGGTGGGGATAAAGTCTTCCAACATTTTTGAAGCACATGTCGTACGGATGCCTTTAGTACAAAAGTTGTCTTTCACCGCTATGGGAACACCATCTAATGGACTGATAGGAGTTCCCGATTTGTACCGCTGCAAAGATTCTTCGGATTTGCGGAGTGCATCATCGTCGCATATCGTAATGAAGGCATTTAGGGCTTTCAGGTCATGATTTGCCCTTCGAAGGGACTCCTCGACAATGATGCGGGGATCCAATGATTGATTTTGGAAACATTTAGATAACTTAAGGACATCACCGATTACTGTTTTGTTGTCGATTACATTGTTTTAACAAAGTACTTACCTCTCGAATTGATATTACCGGAATTTTTCTCATTTTAATTTTTTTTTTAATTATCTACTTCATTTTTGAATATACATAAATCTTCAATTTTTATTCTTTATATATATTAATTTGAAGATATAGAATATATGTTACATAAATACTTTTATATTTGCTTCTTCTCTTTATTAATTAAGAGAGGTTTACAATATGTATACTTAATTGTTTTACAAAAAAAAATATTAAAGACATAGTTTGTAAATGCCGCTTATATTTAAAACTAAATTAAATAATACTAAAATTTTGTGTTTAGCATTTATTCTATATAAAATATAAATGGCCCATCTTGCCATATATATTAATATATAGATACAAAATATAAAACACGTGACAGAACTGAAACATACATAATATATTTAAATGACAAGGCCTTGGCCGCCATAAAAAATTAAAATATTTGTGTATACTGCTGTAACGAGCGACCATTATTATAAAATAAAAAGTGAAAAAAGCGCGATCGTATCAAAAATTGGCGCCTATTATCTACAATAACATCCAATACATACAATAAAAGCAATAAATTGCAAGCCTTCATTCACCTTTTTCTTTGTGAAAACAAGAAAATTACGAGCAACAGCCTTTAGCTTGGAAGCGCTGGTCGTGGCTGCCATTTTTTTTGGGAAGGCGCAAAAAACCAGCAAAAGTAATTCACTGATAATTACTATTTGGGAACAAAAACACACAAGATGGATACCAATGTGAAATTTAATTTCCAACTTAAGAAAAAATCAGTATTTTCTTGTAAAGAGAAGCCGAAGCCCATTGCTTCCAAGGCGCTTGTAAATAAAAAGACTATATTGACATGGGTCAACAACAGTGGCATACCTCTGAGCAAAGTGGCAGAGCTGTGGCAAATTTTAGATAAGGAATATCAAGCCGTTAACCCGGTTGAAGTGTCATCAGACGTTCACATTTTGGCCAACACAGGTTAGTTTAAACTTTTTAAGAATTTAAACGTTCATTGACTCATATTTTTCTAGTTGAAGCCATTAAATCCAGCGTGGACGAGGTTTTGTCCAATCATAAGTCGCTGAAATGCAGTCTAGATGAAGTATTAGCCAATAATAAAATCTTAACTGATAAACTAATAGAGGCACACAATAAAATCGACTCACTGGAAGATATCATTAAAAACGAGCTTTTACACAATGGACGTCGAGAAATTGTTCATGAAGTCAACGAGCCGCGTCGTAAGATCCCAAAACAAATCATCACTTCGAATGGAGATCTCATTGTGGCGCCTATTCAGGAGTATATCAAAGATGAACCAGCTAGCGATGTGGTTTATTATGAAGAAAACGAATTCGATGACAATAGCATTGAGTTGCCAAAAATAAGCGCATTAATGCAACCACTTATCAGATCTTCTACTAGAAACTCTCATGATATCGTAAAGAAAACTAATGGTCCGATACCAAATGCAACCGCCATAAAAAATGCGCACCATAGAACGGATCAATTCAATGAACCTTTGTCCTACAACGTTGACAAGCCTATTGCTGGTTTGTTTCCACTGAAAGATCGTGGCGACTTGGACTACGTTGAGGAACGTCTTTCTGATCCGGATTTCAAAAATGAAGTGGTGAGTTTATTTTTATTTCTAA
>JANSTS010006356.1:4162-21503 GCA_026546915.1 Sylvicola fuscatus | reverse complement strand
CATTACTGTTTAAAGTGGATTTTAAATCAAGGATTTTATTTAAAAATCTATAAAAAAGTGTTCCGCTATAACGAATAAAATGCAAAAATTTAAATTATGGTCACACTAAGATCATGACCTAATTTGCTCAATATCAAATTTCTAATACAACATTATTTTTGAGATTTACTTACTAAATTTCAATTAATTCGCAGTTGACGAGTAGCTTCTCTGGTCCCAATTCCACAACTGCAATTGTTTGGTCGTGGTAATAAATCATCACCAAGGAACTGTTGCTCTGTCGATATCCACTAAAAGTGTAAAAATAAAAGTTATGGGCTATTTTCTTGAATTTTATTACTCATATTAAAAGTACACAATCGTTAAGTGCATAATTCAATAACGGAAGATGATTATTAAAACCAACGAATTGCTCATAAAAAATATGACTCAAATGATGTGTTAAATGTCTGCACTGCAAGGTTACAAAATCACGATATACTTTTCATAATTACTAACCGTACTTTTGCATATAATCAATGCAGTAAAGGCGACCAGTTTACTGGCCACAAAATGACATTTAGAGAAAGTGACAATTATGTAATTGTAAGTGCATTATGTTCGGTAGCTAAAAAAGACAAGTAACATCAGATTGCAAAATAATTAAAATCACAATTTTTTTTTAAATTGTAACAGTTTAGGTTTATTTGCAATACGATTAATAGGCAGTAACAAATATAGAAAAAATGTTGATACGCAAAACTTATATAAAACTTAAGACTTTCTACTTTATAAAAAGCGACGAACCCGGAAACTTCAAGACTCATCTCATTGGTTTGCGTTCATGCGAGGCGTTGCAAGTTGTAACACTCAGTGAATTTGTTTGTTGTTGCAATTACACTTTATTGAGCAAACATATTGATTCCTTCGCAAAAAATATAACAAGAAATTGCAACAGAAAGTTTGAATAGTTAGTTAGAAAATTGAAAGTAATGTTCTCTATTATTTTACACTCATTTAACGCAGAATTTACCTTGAGTTGCCAATGATAAGGCACGCGTTTCTCTCATACACAAAGTAGCATAAGTGATTAATTGGAGCACATCGTGTGAACATGCAAACGAGCATAAAACTAATTGCTGCAGTTTTGTACTACAAGTGCAATCAATAAGTCAGCCTTTCACCAAAGATGAATGTGCAAAATGTTTACAAGAAGAATTAATTAAAATTATGTTTTCATATCAAACATTTTAACAACATAAACATTTTTCTAACCAAAAAATACAAATTCAGCAAAATAAACGAAGTGAAATTCGTTTTGCATAAAGAGACTTTTCACTTCCGTCTTAGCTCAGCAGGTTTATTGTAGATAGTTAAATGTCTTATCGTAATTTGTCAATCTTTCTAAGTCACAGTCTCAAAAATTGTTTTACAAAAAGATATTGTTGCAAATTCCACTGCAGGGATGCACCCACTCTCTTTGGCCTACTTCTTAAAAATAAATTTCAAGTCTTAATGTGGTTGTACCTGTATGACTTCATCTGGTTGGCATTTCGTTTTTCCACAAACTGCTGTCGCAAAGATGTCCACGAAGGGAATGCTAAAGCTGGCGGCAGTGTAAAGGGTAGTGTTGGTTTGGCTATGGCTGGAGCTGATGTAAGACATATGCAGGCACCACAAACGACGATGCTCAGCAGCTGAAAGCGCCTCCTTGTTTCGTTGGATATTTTCATGATTATGCCTTTCGTGTAACTAATTTCTAGTTTTACTTGACGCACTTTTTGTTCCGTCTTATGGGGCAGGTGAATCGTCTTTGGGGAGCGATTTTTTACCGTACATTTGAACGCTTCGAGGGGAAATATTCAATTACTTATAATTAGAACTTTCTTACATTTTGACCTATATGGAATGTATGTAATTTGTTTTGACATATATTTTGTTTTATACGGTAATAAGAGCGTGTTTCTTTAAATGTGGTATTATTCCCAGACAATTTGTTTGATTTATCGATCTTATTGTTTCGAAAAGTTGAAAATTATTGAGAAATGTTTTGTGGTGAAACTTTTTGCTTCCGAGTTGAACAACTTTTCATTTAATTCAGCGTGTTTTATTCACATTCATTCATATTTTATAAACGATAAAGTTGAAAAAATGCACTTTACGAACTTCAAGGACAAACGTATTTCTTTGCGTGCTAAAGACACTTGATTAAAACATTAAAATGCGCTACGTTTTCAGAAATTTATACAATTTCCGTATTTAATGTTTCACGCGATATTAATTCATAGGGGGACAACTATTTTATTATAATATTTCCCAGAAATTATCTTTAAAATTGTTGTCTTAATATAAAGTTTGATTTCCATAAACAATTCAGTGTTCAATAACCTTATAATCTGAGCTCATGGCAGAATGTAACTGTTTCATTGTCAATACCAAAACTTTTACTGATTCATAAAAATTCAATTCATTTTTATACATAAATAATGAACAATCGTGTCGAATGACCATGGTATCGATTTTGGATTTCAATAATTAATCTACAATGATAATCATATATTATCTTCCTTTCGTGTTGTTATTAACTACATATTAAATTTAAGTGCTTCAAATACGTTATTGAAATTATGCGATTATGTAAATCCATTAGACTGTTATTAAATTGTAATCAATCGATCCATGTAGTTCAAAAAAAAAAAAATTACTAGACAGTATTTCAATAAGCTATTGTGATTATGAACCATTTTTTTTTCATTGTCAAGATTGTTATCTTCAATGTCAGAGAGATGAAACATTGAAATGATTGTTCAGGTTTTATTATAGAAAAACGTTTAACAAACTTGTTGTTTAATTTAATTTCTACTCCATTCCGACGCTTAAACCGAAGCAGGTAAACTTTAAACACTAGCACAGATCAATTATGATCGCAAGAAGTTAATTAAATATTTAAGAACTTGTTTTTAAGACTTCTCTGAATTGGAAAAATCAAATAATTCGGATATTCCCAGACAAACTTTTTGTGCACAATTGCGGTGAATTTTCGTTTTAAAAAGGTGTTTTGTACTCGTTTACCAATTTGTTGATACAAAAAAAAAACGTTTTTATAATTATTTATTCATTTTACCTCTGCATTTATTTTATTTTATTTTGTGTGATTTTTGTCCAACAAAGACTTAACTCATTGGTATTCGAAACACATGAATTCAAGAATGGCTTCTAAGTATCTTTATAGTTTATATGCGAGAATCACTGACGGATAGCTGTGTTCACCTGAAGATTATCTTAATAGAGTGACCATCAATCAATTCCCAAATATTGATTACAAGAATATAATAAAACAGTTGCACAAACTACACACTCTTCAAACTGTAATGAAACACTTAGCGCTCATTCTTACATTTTACAACATCCCGCAGTATCACTGTACTCCCAATCAACGGATCATTTCTCCATCAATATCTTACAATCACCTCCAAAATTTGCGTTTTTTTCTCAAAACATAAAAGTAAAAGTTTCGTATTTGCAAAAGCTTTCAAGAAACGTCCGTTATTTGCCGTTTACACACTTTTGCATTGACTGGCCTCAATTCAATTGAGCACTACACAGAAATGTATCGCATTTGGTATTACAAAGACAGTCTTTTCCGTGCAAAACGTCGCGTTTGTCAGCGCATTGAAACACCGGCACTTTGTCTATACGCGCACAGAACCACCGATCGGCAGCACACTTTCAACTCGACTGAGGCTTGAGTAAGAAATATACTTGGCGGATGGTGCGGAAAACACGAACCACCGATCCAATCGCGTGTCTCCGCTTACATATGTTAATAGCGCCGTATTGCGCGGAGCTGCGGCTTAATTATGCATGAGAGCGGGGAGTGATACGCTGATGGTCTGGTATCCATTGGAGCATTGTGAAATTTTTACGCTCAATTACTTATTTAAGGTGTAATCGACGCAAACAAACAATAAATAATTAGCAATAAGAATAGTCCTTTTTCGAACGCAAACAACCTCGACATCAAGGTCATTAACTTCAAGGATGATGAGTCTGCGTCAGCACAGAATCGTTCACAGTTTTATCAGGAAAACAAACGATTCCCAAACCAGGTCACTATTTAGAGAGTGACGTGCAGTTTCTCTAAAGAGTCTCTTCCATATTTCACGTGGTAAATACAAAAATTGTGAACAGCACGTTTCGAGGTGGTTGGCTGATTATGTTAAAACTTTAAAGCAAACACACATCAAAACTCGTGAAATTCATGCTGTGAATTTAAATGGTTCTCTGCTATTTTAATGCGACATTGTCTTTTGTACTTTGTCGTCATTTAAATAAGATTCAACTTTATGCTATTGTCGCAAATTTCTCAAACATTTTTGAGAAATGAAGATTTAAAAAATTACTGCAACTAACTTGAAGGAAACACACATAATATTTAATTATTTAATTTTATTTAAATATCTTTACAAATACAATTAGTTCAACAACATCCACATCTTTTATAAAGTTGAGTACATTTTGAACGATCTCCGCCAAATTCAATTCTTTTAATCTCATAATTTAGAATGTAATTTTAGTTTTTAAAAGTAAAAAATTATAATTAAAAGAATATATATATATTAAAAGTATATTCTCAATCACAAAACAATAAAAATTATCTATTACAATTTGTTCGCACAACAAAGCCAAAATTATCTACATACGAGTATGTTAGTTATCTATGTTAATTAAGTGTTTGCTGCAACAACGACCAGTCGCTTTAATGTGATGCAATGTATCGAGTTGAATACAATTGTCAGTGATGCAGAAAGCTAATAGTTTTTTCTTTTCTTTACTTGACACTTTTGCACATAAAAAATCCATCAAAGTGCGTATCTGCATTTTATTACAGCAATTACAATTATTAATAAATATTAATGTTCATACATTTGTGGCAATAAATCTTGTAGCTCTGTGTTTATGTGTTGAGGAGTAAACTGCTTCACTCGGCAAAAAGGGTATTTTGAAGTTCACTGTCGTTGTTGTAAGCCATGTCGGCAAAGAATCGCTTGGTAACATCTTCAATAGCCTGCTCCTCGCCATTTATATCCTCACGTAGCATCTGCATCTAAGATCACAAAATGTTTATATTAGCAATTAAGCAAAAACACATTCAATTTACAAGACACAACAGTCAATCTTCGTTCATTCAAAATTGTGTAATATCGATCAAAAAAGATGCTCAAACTACTTATTTTTGTTTAAGAATTCAGACTGCTACCAGTATTGTCCTTTTACTCCAACTTACATCTTGAGCCAGATACTGAGTTTCCCGTAGGACTGTCCAGTCCATTAAATCAGTAGAGACGCGAATAAATCCTTCTCGATCTTCTAGCGCTTCATACAAATGCTTTAATCCACGATAATCATACTCCAGACCCGAATAGGTAGGACCAAACAATTTTAGACCTAAATTGATATTTTGTTATTTTTTGAACGTGTAAAGACTAGATAAAAACTCACTTATATCAATACTCCGGAGATAAAGTTCCTCAGCTTCCCGATATTTTTCCATGTGATAATTGTAAAGCGATGCAAGATGTCCAATTGATAGGCCCACTTCATAGTCGAATGGCCCCAAAATGGCGGTCTTGATAGCGATTGCTCGTCTATGCATACTTTCAGCTTCCTGCAAGTAAATAACACTATTTAATAGGATTTTTGAAACATAAAATGTAGTAAATATGCACCTCAAATTTCAACATTGATTGATATAGTCGCCCTAAGTTACCAAAGTGCTTTGCCGTCTGCACATTATATTCACCAAATGTCTCGATGGACAGCTTAAGCGCCCAGTTGTGAAGTTCTTCTGATTCAGTCAATAAACCTGTATACATAACTTTTTTTTAAAATTAAAACTTTCCAATATTAACCGATTTTCCAATAACATCAATATAATAATTTAGTATTCGATTTTTCTGAATTCACTTACCTTCTCCCACTCTGGGCGCATCATTGTCAATGGCGATCTCTTCTAATATTAACGCTTTAACACGTTTCGCCGAAGCCAAGGTCAAGTGATTGTATGGTGACAATTCGCTCATAATTTTAATAGCTGTTTCGATGTGATCGCGAGCGTTCTGAAATCTTCCCGAGCTATATTCCTGAACATAGAGACCATACGCCAAATCCTCGTGTGACACAGCCGTGAGAACATTATACGGACCAAAGATGTGCAATCTAATCTTCAAAACAATCTGCAATGATGTTAAGTTACCAAATTAAGTTTAAAAAAAAAAGCTTTTCTTTAAATATTACGACTGTACCTTATAGACCTCAACGCTTCTCTGAATTTCATCAACGTTAAGCATATAGAAAGCATAATCCAGCAATGCATCAGCTGTTTTAAAATGATTATCACCAAATTTGTATTTTGCGAGACGCGCTGAAGCCGTTATCAATAGCAGCGCCTTTTTAAAGTCCCGTCGCACCACACACGCCTTGGAAGCCTGCCGCAGCACATCCACCGCTACTCTGTCCGGTGTGTTCTGGTCGATATTTTCTAAAGCCTTACAGCACTCCACAAAGCATTCATTGTATTCACTTTTGACAAAATGTAACATAGATTTCTGCGTATGCCAGCTGGCCAATATTGATTTCGGCACTTGGCCCTCGCCAACATTTGAAATTATCTGAAAGCCGGTGTTCAACGTCTCCTCGCAATCCTTGAAAATGCAGAATTTTGCCTGTGCGTGCAGCAGTCGTTGCATACACTCCAATTTCAGGATTTGATCATTGGATGACAGTGGTTCAATAAACGTCTTGGCAACTTCATCCAGGATCATAATACTCTCTCTCAACCAGCCAGAGTCTGACAAAAAGAGGCCCAAGTTCATGCCGAATTTGATGTGCTCGTGAAGTTGTTTTGTCATGATTCCGGTCGATTTCGTGGCTTCCAACAATTCATTTCGCTTCTCCAAATATTGGTCAACTAAATCACTTCCGATGTAACGGTGGTTGGTTGATAACATCTGCAATAATTACATTTTAATAACTTAATTGTTTCCGTTAAAATTAAAACTTACCGAAAATATGCAAATAAGATCCACCGATGATCCGTGCTTCAGAAGTCTTTCAAAAGTCTCGATTCGGGAAAGCTCATTTTGTAGAAGTTCCAGCAATACTGGTCCACGAGCCATCTATTAAGAGATAGGATAGGTATGAGTTGCAGTTTAAATATTTTAAGGTTATATAAGTTCAAGTAAACTTTTGGCCAGGCCCAGACATATTATTTCGGCTAATTACTGCGCAGATGTCAAATCGTCACTGCGTACAGCGAACAATATTCAATTTGACATTGAAATGTGCGATATTATTTGTTGTTTTTTTTTAATTTTACCTATTATAAAATTATGAGCGACACCGAATTACATTTGTATTCAGAGGTCAATTCGCCAAAAAATTGGAACACAGCATTTGATTGCACAAGGTATTATCAAATCATTTGCATAAATGTGCATTGGCCAGTTAGTTGCAGAATACATTCAGACAATTTAAGTGTCTGTCACGATGGCCTCAAGTATGGTCCCAATTTTCATAACAACACAAAAACACTTGCAATCGCCATTTAAAACTGAAACAGCTGTTTGCAACCCAAAGCCAAAAGTGCAAACAAATATTGACTTTGTTAGGATGTTGAACTTTTCTGAACTCTTTGGGATGCACTTTAAATGGGTATCGAGGAATCTTTCACTTACCTTCATCAAGATATCAGTGAGTAAATTGACTGGCAGCATCCGGATGCATGGCAAATATTTTGGTTTGTCTGGTTTGTCATTGTATATGGACACAAAAAAATCCAAAGCCTGTTCGTAAAGTCTTTTTGGGTTTCTCGTTGACGCCATGTTTCTGAGATAACTGTCCTCATACAAAGTTCCCAGCAGACAGTTCATATTTGGTGGATGAATATTGCGTGGTTGCCTCATTTTATTAGGTTTATATATAAAATTCAATTTAACTGTCAAGAATGGTGTGTTGAGTTTTATTTGATGACGGTATGGTGAATTTCTGAAAAGTTAATTTATAGATTTTTTTTTTTATTTCAAATTTAATTTGGAAAAAAAATTATTGTTTTTAAATGCATTATGAGATATTTAAATGAAACGTTATTTAAGCTTCATGCAACTTTGTTATAAATTGAAGAAATTTGTTTTCCACATTGAAATTGCAGAAGTTGAATTAAAAAAAAAATTATATGTAATTGAAGCCTGTTTTAAAGTATAAATAAAGACAAATTATATATTTAATGCCCAATAAAAAAATGTTGCTTATAAAAAGTATGTATACATTTTTGCCAAAGAAAGAATTGATAATGGAAGTCATTTATTATCTCTTTGTGTACGCGTTTAACTGCAATTTTTCGTTCATAATTTAATTTTTCAAAAAAAAAACATACAATTTCTTTATACCTCCTTTGAAAGTTCTGAACTGTAAAAAAATAATTGAAAAAATTAATTTTATCATTTATTATCTACAATTTTTGGTTGCAATTTAACTATATCACAATAAAAGTACTTGAGTACTTGAGCGCTGATTTCGTAGACCATTAAAATGTATTTTTAGAATAAGATAAGAAATCGGATTAATTCCAGAAATTTCCTCAAAAGATAAACGGTAAAGGGTTAAGGCCATCTTCATTTTTAATTAATTAAACTATTTTATTAGTGGCAACTTATTAAAAATGCAATTTAAGTTAACAGCTGCACCAAAGACACGATATACACTTTCTGGTATTTTGGGACTTAAATAATCAAAAATCAAATATATAAATACTTGGATTATTTGATAGATAATTTTTATCAATAAAGTACACACTTTTCTGTGTTATTTAAAATGCAATTGAATTATAAGATCATAAACACAAGACAACACGAAACTACATCGCTAAAATCGAAATGACTTCCACTTATCATCTTTGAATTAAATTAAATTACATTGGATGAATGATTTTGAAATTGCTATTTATTTAATTGGGGTCAATGTCATGGTCCTCGAGATATTCAAAATAAATAAATCGAATAACAAATATATTATGCACTGAAGCGACTGAAAAAAAAAGATGCTGCTCGATTTATTCATCAACAGCCAAAACGTACTTTGTGAAGTATTTTAAATTGAAAAGCTAAAGTATAGCGAAAGTATCTACCAAATCTTTATTTCTTCCGTTATTTGAGTAATTAAACTTTAATTAAAGGCTAAAAACTTTATATTCAAACTGTAATGTCTCAACACTAGTTAATTAGACATGTAATTGTTTTGTTGAGTGCTAATTATTTGCTTATGAGCACTGATTTAACATAGCAAATCTTTTCACTTGTAATCAGTCTCCAATCGAAGATATCTGATAAAGAGATTAAAATTGTCGATAAAATTAAAAACTGACTGATTAAATGTCGAGCGCTTTCACAACACACTTGACTTCAAGTTTCTTGATTATTTGCACATTTCATGGTTCCTACAATTTTTTTTTTGTTGCAGATGAGTGACAATTATCTTATATGGCAAATGAGTCACAAGTTATGAACATCACCCAAAAAATGTGATCGAATCAATTTATCGGCGTTAATTGAATTTATCAACAACTGATCAGAGATGGATTCTATTGAATTTAGGGCATCATATAGATTACTTGAATTCGAATTGAACGCAATTGCAAGTTTTTCTTTTAAAGTTATTTATTTGACGTTATTTATATATTTTAGGCTTGTTATTGTACTTTTGGAAGTTTTTTAAAGAACCATTTCATGGGATGAACAGTAAAACATTTCACAATATTCTAAGTTGGAAATTCCAGCCGATGCAAAACAAACATCACAAGACTTGTCGTCAAAACTTATGCTTCGTATTGCATTTCTTTTTATTTATTAGAGCTGAACAGATTTATCCCATGACTGACAAATTAAATATACAAAATATTTGCTGATAAGGAGCGTGCCACGCACTTTCAAACAGATTACAAATTTTTCGTATGAATATTAAAAGCAAAATTAAATATACTACGAGATATGATTAAGAATTTATGATTACTCATTTATAGTTGTAAGTACTACCATAAACATAAATGGACAATCTCTAATCAAGATGTAACTCATTCAAAACAAAAGGCAGCCAAAACGAATTGTTTTTATAGATGATTTTAGGTTTTACCTTTTTAAAACATCTTAAATTCCTTAATTCATCAGTTCCTAAAGTTATTATCTAAAGCCGCTTATTCAATAACAATTTTTTGCGTCAATTTAAAGGCATTTTTATTGTAGGGGCGAATAAATGCTCGTGTGATAACAAATTGTCTCAATTACAATTTGGGCACGACTAAGATATTATGTTCATGCATGCTTCATATACGCATTAATTTCAATATTCTGATTTTTCGCGTGGGTCTTAAATTTGAATTGACAAGTAAGGGAAAGTTGCATTAAATTGTAAAGATGTTAGAAATATGATTTTTGTTCGAATCTTTTGTTTAAATATGTTTTTGTTTTACTAAAAACCATAATAAAAAGAAATGTAAATAACATTGTTAATAATACAGAAATTCTTAGGAACAAGTTGTAGACAAAGATCGCATTTCAATACTAAATGGTTTTCACTCTCACTTCTCACAGGATTTTTTTAGTTTTATCTTTAACTTTTTAGTTTGTTTTAAGTTGAACCAATTTATTAAAGATTTTGCATCTTTCCTGTTGTTTTTGTTGAATTTTAAATACTCATTTTTTAGCGTTAATGTTTTATTATTTTGTCTTGAAAACAATTACCTCGTTTATGAATGAATTAAATGAATTTCCGTAATTGTACTTATTGTAGTACCTAACCCCGATTAATCAACATTCAATTTTCTATAACATAAAGCACTTTAAAATCACTTATTCATAAATTGTTTGCATAAACAACAAACGTTAATCGTTCAAGGTTCAAGCGCAACTCACTTAATATTTTCTTATGCATTGACCTCGATAATTCTCAATATTCTAAATCGAACTATCATTAACACCGCAATTCAATAGTTTTTTTCATTAAACTTTCACCATTATGTTCATAAACATTAAAAACTTGTTAATCAATCTTTAAAACTGATCGCCTGTTCGTGTATCAATTAAAACAAATTAACACCAATTGCGATGACAATCTGCACTGCATTATGTATTAATGTATCGCACGTCTTCCCACAGTCTGACTCGAACACTTCAACCAATTTCGACGAACGCAAAATCTCAACTGAATGTGGTTCATTCATTAAAAGAAGGCGCGCACCATACGCTGCGAATAAGATTCTATAAGCTGTTTGCTCACTTCGATGCGGAATTAGATAAGCCAAGCGAATCAATATGTGAGTAAACTGTTAGCTCACGCTGTTCACTGTCTACGTTTATTATCTTCATTTGCTTACGAGAATATGTTTGCCTTTAGATTTGATGGTACCTGCTAAAAGATGTAAAGTGCAGCTTGAGTATGTAAATATGATGAGCAATTAGTATCACTTAAATGCAGTTTTCAATTAAACGTCCTGAAAGGCAAGGAAATTGGGTAAACAGAGCAAGGTATTTTTTTATGAAAATTTTTTATTTCTCATCTTAAATTTAAAAAGTAATTCTTAAAAGCTAATTATTGCGAAAGAAACTCTTTAAGAAATTTAGGTATGCGTTTAGATTGCATCCATCTTGATAATAAATCTTTGCCAGCGATTCGCGCTCCAGAACAGAAATCCAGCGGCATTAAAGCAACGACAGTTCGCATTTTTGCTTTTTGTAAAATTTTTTCCGACCTTAGAAAATACAAATTTAAATTTTAAGACGTTTGCATTCATTTTGTTATGTTATCGTGCACATGTGACTAGCGTAGAGACAGGTGGGACATATCCGAAGATAGCCAACAAAATGAGTTTTCGAAATGAAAGAAAGTCCACCAGACCGCATTCTGCGTGAAATATAAATATGAATAGATAATGAAATTTGTCGTGTTAGTGCAGCACGAAAATACCGATAGCGAGGAATTTCAGTTCCTGATACTGATTATGAAATGTTTTAATAAAAGTGTGTCGCAACAACAATTTTAACAGCAGTCCAAAAACAATGACGAAAATGTATTTAAAGAATTAGAGCCCAACAAAAGAAATTCAATAAATGATAGGAAGTGTTCTGGTGTTGCTGACGCTCGAGGTGATGGCCTCTTCAAGGTTTGAATCCAATTTTCTGTAAGCGGCTGTGTGTTTCCTGCGACCAATGCCCTGTCGACTGCCACCCTTCCCTGAACGACGTCCCTCCAGAATGAGCGCCAGCATTTTTGTCTTGTTGTGATAGGCCACATACAACACTACAACAAGAAACATGATAAACAGAAAGTAAGCAAAGAAATTGGAGCTGGGCTGCGTCACGAAAGGACTGTCAATGATTGTCTCCTTGCTGCTCTGTTGATTGATTATATTGTCTGACTCGAGACTTTTCTCCGCAACTTCTGCCTCATCTTCTTCAGTGCCTTCTGCGTCTTCGTCATCTCCATCGTCGGGGTACATATTTCTTGTGTCGTCAGCTTGTTCGACTGGATTGTCTTCCTCCTTGTTCAATTGCGTGTCTGCTATAGAGCCTGCAATCGGGTTATTTTGGACGGAAATGTCTGCGAATGGTTCGATGGTTGTTTTGGCCTCAGTTGAGTTTGGCAGTGAAATTTTGGTATTATCCACTGGCAACGGATTTTTTGGCTGTTCTTCCTCAATTGACAAAACATTTTTTTGCTCTTCATTATTTGATGGATTAATCGACGGGTCCTCTTTGTTGTCAGTCAATTCGTTACTATTTACACGTGTTTTAATATCAATTGTGGTACTTTTTGTTTGGACAGCCGTCATTGGATTCGCATCGTCCACATGTTCAGCAACACTTGCTGTTGATTTGTTTTTTAAGCCTTCGTTAGTCACCTTTTCATTGACAACATCCCCTATTTGAGGTTGGCCAATCGGCAAGTTCTTTATAATTTCAATATTTCCTCCTACCACTGGTGCTGATGCGTTCAGTTTTTGTGGTTGGGTCGGCTCTGTTTTGATTTGTTTTGGCTCCTGAGCAAGATCGGGATTTTGTGGAGCAGCCACTGGCGCTGCTGTAACGGCATGCAGCTGCATCAGCTCGTATTCCCACAAAAGTATTTTGCACAATGCTATTACTTCCACGTCTTCATTATTCTCAACAAAACAGTGTAAAGTACAAGCAGGTTTTGACTTGAACGTCTGATTGAATTGTGGAAATCTAGTCGCCAGCTCCTTGCAAAATGTATCGTCTGGATACGTTTTTTTCAAAACCTCAGTGACATTTTCGTGAGTTATTTTTTGACTGGTTACAACTTGTGGCCAAATATTTTTAACAGCCTCGCAGATGGCCTTGACCACTGAAGTGCTTGTGTTTTTGTGGCATGCTTCTTCATATTCTTGAATTTGGCTGATGGCCAGCGGCATGTGTTGTTGTGGCTGTGAATGGATGCTTGTATCTACTGGCCTGACAAGAGGTTGATGGTTTGGTGGCGGCGGTGCGGCGGTTGTGACAGCGAAAATTATTAGCAACTTCAAAATAAACAATATTCTCCACATGATTGGTTAGTAAATTTAAAACTATTGTTTCGGCGTTTAATTAAATCGAACTATTTGTGTTAAGTAATTTTTACAATGTCCAAAAATTTTCACTATTGCGCACCGATTGCACTTTTCTAGGTTGCAGGTTGTGAAATATGATTTTAATTCTTATTGATATTGACGTTTGATAAAATGACGTTTTTTTTTACAAAATATATATATATTTTTGTGTCAACAATTTTCAACACAAAACGCTGCGCCATCTCCTGGAATATACTAACATATGCAAATGCATTATTATGTATTAATTGTAAAATGTTGTTAAAAGCTATTTATTAAAAAAAAATGCATTATTTCAAATATTATTCCAAAACTAAATAATAAGTAAAAAATGTTTTAAGTAACAAGTAGCGAATAATTCCAAAAAAAAATATTGACAGTTTTGACATTTGAGTGGCAACGCTGATTGTCGCCCAGTTTCATTTTTCATTCTTTCAAGCGGATCAGTTCGAGACTTGAGTTAGAGTGAGTTCGTCGTAGTCCGTCGCGGAGACACTTCGATTCTATTGATTGAGTTAAATCGGTCGCTTTAATTATTTTCAAATAAAAATAAGAGTAAGCCAATGGAATGAATGAGAATTTATCAATTAAAAGTAGCGTAATGATGCATCGTCAGTGCGTGACAGATGAGAAGTTTGTTCTTTGTTACGGTGCACAGTGGTAAAATTGTTGAAAATTCTAGATGTTGTGGAAATGTGTTGAAGTAAAATTTGGTGCAAGTATTTTTCAGTGAAAAGTTGGTGTGATAATACAGTAAATAGAATTACGGTATTTTTCCTCAATCCGTGTAGTGACAGAAAAAAAAAGGAGTTGTATTGTTTAGAGTGGTAACACCTAAACTAAGTGGGAATTTTTGTCTGGAGTAATTCCATCGCACATTTTATTATCGATTTTGGTATCGTGCTGTCAGACTGGCAAGCAGGACATTCACAAAAACAGTGCGTGTTTTATTTTCGGGCCTTGAGCCAATTGCCAGCAATACACTAGCAAAGTGTGTAGCAGAAGTCATCGAGTATTGCCGTTGGCCGCGGTGTTAGGTGGCTGTCCTGCAACCAAATAATGACCCAATAAGGACGATGGCCTCATATTCGCCGATTCGCAAGACAATAAGCTGTCGGCCGGACCCTTTCAACTGTCAACCACAAGTGAACACTTCAGTATTGCGGAGGCAAGAGCCGCACACCAGACACGGCATGGATCCTGAGTGAAGCATTATGCTGTAGAGACACACATAAATCCAATTGTGCGGACATATTCAGACGTAGGACAGAGTTATACGTAACATTTCATTTGGCTGTAATGGTGCAGATTGAAAAATAAAATCAATGCAGACAGGAAATAGTGGTCCGAATTTATATTAGGGACGTTGAAGTACAGTCTCAGAGAACAGACAGATCGAAAGGAGTTGGCAATTTAATTGGATTTGAAATAAAGCAAATAAAACAGCGCAGAAAAGCGTACGGAACACAAGAAACCCCACTCTGGGTGGTGAAGAGAAGCACACAAAACTATCCGACAACTGAAAGGGAAGCACAATCTCGAGGAAATAATGGCTTACCTGTATCAATTACGAGCTCTCATCGCAATCATCACAATCATTTCCATTGCAGGTGAGTCGTTTGGGCCAATAAAAAATTTAAAGCTGTGGGGAAAGGGATGCAACGAATAGTGGTATTTTTAGTTTTTGTATGTATGCACTTGTAATGAGAAGCCCTAGTTGCAATTCGACCAGCTTAATTGGATTTCTTTAAACAACCAAACTGCAATGTACAGATTTAAAATACCACTTGAAAGCTTTCCATTTGAAGCTACCATTTCAATAATTATCAATTCCTTTTCAAAAGCTTTACAATATGTTTTCAATTTTCACATAAAATTCAAATATTAATAAAAATGTTTGCATTGAAAGTATCAAATCTTCATTATAGTACAACCGTTAAAAGAAATCTGTCGTTACCAATTTTTCATTGAACGTCTGCAGAATCTTAATAAAAAAAAATCTCTCAAATTGCGCATTTATGAACCTAGGCCCTCTGCAATCTGCACTGACCTTCAGAATATACGCACTAGAGATGATCCATCATTATTTAATCCACATAGCATCGAGTCAATTCATCAGCCACCCCATATGGGCGAGCGCTCTAAACATATATGATCCATAGATTTAATGAAATGGCTTCCAACGCCAAGTACACACAAGTACAAGGCTATACTTAGAGAATCGAGTAGAAAAAACGAAGATTATTAAGCAAAACAAAAACGATTATACTCGCAAGTACTGTGTCGAATGTGCGCCCTCATCATTTCTAATGCGTGGGGTTAATGATGAACATGGTCGATGGACCACCCCTCTTGGTATGAATTGTGTTCCTACATTTGCTTGACTCTTTTGGCAAGTCATTCACACACATACTCACACACAGCCGCAAGAAAATGCCGCTCAATGTTCATGTACTATATATAAGTTGATTTAAAGTCAATTTTCTATTCTCATCCCCCTCCCGGCCGATATGGTGTCGACTGTCGCATCAGCGTCTAAGCCGCCAGTAAATAAGTGAATGCTGGTAACAAATTTTTTATGTGATGCCTGATGACCTGCCCATGCCATCATCAGTCGGCAGTCACCACCCCTGAACGCTTACATAAATCTTAATAATCGATATTAATGATAGCAGTTCTGTATAGGCAGCCATTGACTTCACATCGGTGCTCAACTCACTAAAGATTTCATTATGCTGTGCCCTCAACTCATGCATTTCATTGCGATATATTAAGCACATATCACGACTTGAGTGGAACAACATTAATTTCTGCAAGAATATGAGCACACATTACACACTCACACACACACACACAGTGAGCTCCTGTTGTTCTCAACAAAGTTTCTTGCTGCGGAAATATTAAATTTTAAATTGTAAGGGTTCGCTAAGATTACACAAAAATATATAAAAGAACAATGTATGGCGAACGGAATGTGCATCCGTATAGATGTTCGGTTGTACTGACAACTTCCGTGCACCCCAGCGGGTGGTATGCGCGGTAATAGAAAAACTTTTTACAAGTGCAATCAACTTTGGGCGTCTTCAATCTTGTATGACAACTATACTCGTATACGACTTATATGAGTAAACGAACAACGAGTTGTATTTTAAGAAATAAAAACTTTTCCATCGCAACTACTTCTCATATACACTGAGTATCCGTTCGCATTTCTTAAGTATGTTGCCACTAATTAAGTTGGAGAAATACTCGCAATAATGATGGGAATTATGTGGTTTCATATAGAAGCTTAATGTAATTACAATGTTTAATGGATTGTTTAAATTATTTAAATTCTAATTAAAAGAAAATTGATTAGATTGCCTCTTTTATATATAATTAGTTCATTAATACCTCTAACATATTGTTATATGCTCAAATCCAATTATTAGTTTGAAACAAAAGATTCTTTTATTGAATTACTTGACCAACTGATGAAAACGGAATTTTTTGGAATTATTGAATTTTTTTGGCGATCATTGAAAAGATTTTAAATTTGTTTAAAAAAAACGAGTTAAGTATGTTACATTTCATTAAATTTTGTTTAACTGTCTAGCTTTCAACGGTTTAATATTTTTTGAAATTTAGGTAAAATCAAAATCATTAAATTCAACATTAAACCAAATTGTCACAACAAGCCATAACAAACTCCATCAACTTAATGCGCTT
>JANSTS010006355.1:0-21506 GCA_026546915.1 Sylvicola fuscatus | reverse complement strand
TGAATATTGTAGGCATCTCTCTGGACATTTCCAACTTTTGTTAAGGCATAACACATCAAAAATGTTTTTTTAAGAAAAAAAGTTTGAAACAATTTCCATTGAATAATTCGTTTCATGACTTATGTAATTTGTGGCTAAATTTGTAAAATATTCTGCTAGCTAGTTTTAGGTAAATAAAATGCAGAATTGTTCATTTCTAATTTGTTTTTTTCATATTTTTCTTAGAAAATACTTGATATTAAAACTTTTTTAGTTAAAGCTTTATTCTAAAATCTCGCCATAATAAGGAAATAAAAAGAATTAGACTGTAAACAATATTCTACTTATCAAAATCTGATTCTAATTCTGAAAACTCTTATTAATCTTTTAAATTGAATTTTGTAATTTGGAAAACAAAAAAATATGTAATTAACTTCCACCTATTGAAAATTGAGAAGACCTTAACTATCATTTCATTCCAAAATATTTATTAATATAATATTGAAGGTAATTTTACATAAACTTAAAAATACCACGTTTGGTTTAGATTTTTTTTTTGGTATACTAAACATTTAAAGAATAAACTATATGATTATTTACAGCAGGTTGTCTCGCCATATCAATCACCAACATCTTATCGGGTCTTATTAGAAATTTTAGGCTAGAAATGAAATTTTTATTATTGCATATGAAATAATTATTGTTTTCTTTCTTTAAAATAACAAACTAGATCTTTTGCATTAATCCATATTTTTATGGTTTTTGTGTATAAAATATTAGATGGAACAATATACAATATAAAGTAAACTTAAAATGTTAAACAAAAACATTTGTCTAGACCATTGCTAAAGTCCATTAAAATAAAAATTAAGACCATGAATATACGGTTCTCTTAGAACTTTTAGAAACATCTCTTACAAAATGAATTTCCATCATGAATCCAAACAAATCATATTGTAGACTAAAGTAAAAAATTGCTCAAGAAGTCAGTTTCAATTTCTACAGAATAACAATTTATTACCAACTGTACTGGCACATTTGTTACAAATAATTCAGACGAGTACCGTTAAATGGCTCAAGGCTGCTGTTCCCTCTCTTTACCTTTTTTGTTTGTGTGTAATTCTGCCAAAATTATGAAATGTATTTTTCTACGAATTTAGCTCGTCCAACTACGTGGTACAACCATCCCTCGGTTTACATTTTTTATTTTCTTGAATATTTTAGTTTGACAAAAAAATTATTTTTATTGATGAATTTATAAGTTGCTAGATGGGGTCTTCATGTTATAGGTAATTATTGGCTGATAAATGTAAATAATATAAACTTTTGGCCATAATGTATTTTTGGTCGCACAGACAATTTTTTTGGGTGCCAAAACGTGTTTCCTAATATATTAAAAAAAAAAAAAAAAACCGATCTGCTGGGAGCGTGATGTAAACTAAAATCGACTCCTCATTCTGTTGTTATTCTGCAAAAAAGTCATTAATCATGTCATGTGACACACAAAGCGAATCGATCCGCTTAAAAGTCATGTTACAATTCCTTTTGTTAGCGGTCGTAGCATCAGCTGCCCTTAAATTCCACTCAGTTCAGATTTTTCAAGTTCGGAAGTGACATATTTCAAATTAAAAACCTGTAAACAAAATGGATTTGGATGTAAAGAGGAGAAAAGATCAACTGGAGGTGCCATTTGCCAAAGTGTATCAGGTGGACACGCCGAAGCGTAAGCAGCTGCTGGAGTCGGGCGTGCGCTGCACACAGAATGCATGCCTCTTGGGACGCGGTAGCTACGGAATTGTCATCAAAGCAACGTTTAAAGGTGATTAATAACCGCGATTTTTTCGGTAAATAGCACAAAACTTTATTCAGTTATGTTTCATTTAAAGCACATAAAACCAGTTTATGGAGTTTTGCCTTTTGCTTTTGGCGACTTTCCGACCAGTTGTTCGACACGAAAATTCCAGACGGTCTCAAACAGTTGTCGCTCTCGCCAAAACAATTGCAAAACGTAACGCCAACGATTGCCGGGGAAAATTGGAAATGGAAACGCATTTTCATTTACATTAAAGTTGTTAATGACGTAGTGATCCTGTTGAGTAGTAAATTTATTAAATATGAACGTGCCAGGAAAAAGGCCATAACAATTAGTTTACCGCCAGGACTGGACATTTCGTTGGGAAGTTGCCATGTGATGTTATCATTGGATAAAATACCGCCAACAAGGGGCTGACCTTAGCTGGGTTGGCGAAGAACTTGCACAAGTCGAGTTTGGTGTTCATGACGCTTGGCCGCCACTGAGTTCCGGTGGCTTCGTAACTTCGAACCCATAACTGAGAATAGATTTTAGCAATTTTCACATTAAGTCATCATGAATCTTACCACAATATCCTGGTCCATATCCTTTAAAAATATAGCCGACGAGTTCATGGCGTCATAGGTTCTGTTTAATTTTCGTATGAAAATGTTTGCTTCCTGTACTACTTCGGGACATGTTATATTTGTCTTGACGCTTTCCTGTATTATTTTGAAGGATTTCTGCAAAATTAGACGATTTCTCGATTATGCATTGATTCTAGAAATGTTTTCTTTATTGGTTACAAACCCATCCTTCAATACCCAACACAAAGGAAACACACAAAACGACACAAAAAAACTTGCCAACCATTGTGAGGTCGGATGCGTACTGGAACTTCCAATCTGATTCCACGATTTAAAGCCCATTTCGATTATGATCACCCTAATGGTGTTTTAATTTGGACACACCAAAAATTAATCGTCATTCAACAGCACCAGATCATTAAAATGTTTCTATAATTAATTATTTTTTTAAATGGCAGATAAACCAGTGGCTGTGAAGATTCTAGACACAACGCATCCAGCAAACAGTGCCACATTAGCAAATGAGGCGAACGCCCTTGGCTGGACGCACGCCAACATAATTGAAGTGGTTAAGATTGTTGTCCGCCCTAATTATGGTCTAGTGATTATGACCCAAAGCGACGGCGAGTGTCTGCAGACTGTAATTGAACGCAACCCACCATTGTCGGTGTATCATCAACTGAAGTAACTAAAACAATACTAATCAGATAGGAAATTTTATTGAAATTTTCAATTTTCCTTTTCCTTTATTCACAAGAATCTATCTGGATGTAGCGTTCGGCTTGGACTATTGTCATAGAAGCAATGTAATTCATTTGGATATCAAGCCGCAGAATGTACTTATTGTTAGAAGTTTGGACACAAGTGGGTACTGCTGCAAGTTATGTGACTTTGGCTCATCAGCAAGGATTGGAAACAATTACGATTTGCAATTAAACAATCGGGTAAAGAATTTCTTGAAGCGTCTTTTCATCATTCTTGAAGTCATTTAATTTAATAGGGAACTATCCGCTACATGTCACCGGAAATGCTTCAAGGAATTGAAGCCACAACAGCGTCAGACATCTACTCATTTGGCATTTTGATGTGGCAAGTTGCCCACAGAATTGTTCCTTACAATGGCCTTGTGGAGGAGGAGGTGGTGTATCGTGTCGTCAAGCGGGGCCTTCGACCAGACTCAAAATATGCGGTTTCGAATCAGTTACGAGTTAAAGATGAAAATGTTCCGTTCTTACAATCTTAAAGATTTTCATCGTGATAAAGCCGTATTTTAATTGCAGGGAATTTTCACGTGCTCCTGCAAAAGTTTAACACCAGTGACAAGCAGCCGCATTATAAATTCCTCGCTTCGTGACAATTTTCACAAACTGTCACCGCAAATACTGTCGCATCATCCGCAGCTAAAAATAACGTCGATGTCGCCGGGCGGTGTGAAAAAGAAGCAAGGACATTCGCAGTTAAGCTCGTCGTCGTCGGCATGTCGTGAGTTAAACTTCAACAACAGCGGTCGAGTTTTCACATCGAAAAGGACGAATGCCCAGAGTGTCTCAGGCGTCGTCAATGTATTGCCGTTGGCTCAGCAATTATCGCAAAACGGCAGAAGAAGTTTGTTCGGCTTTGAGGAGACTGCGACTGAAAATGAGTTGGTTGTTAAGAAAAGGATAACGGAAATTGAGAGAACTTATCGAAAGTGTTGGCATGAGGAGCCACCGAAAAGATTCAATACCCAAGAACTTATAAAAGCGCTGAAGGATATTTTGGAGACATTCGGAGTAAAAAGGAACTTATTTTAAAATATTAATGTATAGGCGCCTAACTAACTTTAAGTTTTAATTAAATGAAGTTTTAAAGGTTAAATTTAATTGAATTTTATTTTATAGAGAGAGATTTTATTCTTATCCTTGTTTCACATCTTCATCATCAAATTCTGTTGGACAAACAACAATCTTTTTAGGTTTTGAGTAGGATAAAATTACTGTTGCTACGATGTAATACAAAGAAGTTCCGATAATGTAGCGAATAAACCCGCCCGAATTCAGATCCACTGATAGTGCCATTTTGTAGCTGATTTTGGGATGTCCTTCCGTTTTGTGAATAACTGTCACAAGACAAACAATTTTGTGACTGTAAAGACGGTACATGCTTTAACCATTAGCAGACATCAAATAAATAAAAAACTCACCCCTTGTACTTGAGCACTTTAGCTTTTGCTTGCAAGCCTTGCACCAAATCCTGACACAACTGCTGTGGCCATCGCAGGTCCTCGGGCACCTTAATTCGTGCATGCACCACCTCCTCAATCATTTCACCAAACGCACTCCAGTTGACATGAACAACGTTTATCTCTTCGACCAGCTTTACAATGCTCAGCTTGTGTTGAAGCTCGGCTTGACGCTTTTTCGCCAGCTCCTCGTCGACCACCGCAATAATTTTGCTCGGCTTCTTCTTGTCAAGTGGTTTTCCCATTTTCGTCAGACATCCTTCCCACAGGCTCATTTTACTTGCCACTTAAAAAACGGAACTGATTCTGAAAATGTTAGAACACCACCGAAGATGAACCAAAGTGCAACGTCAACGCAAAACAACTGTCGAAACTTGAAATCGCACTCAAGCCAAACAGCTAGACGAAATTGTAAAACGGTGTAGCACTTTAGAAGCTTTAGCGATTGCATGTCATATTGAAATTGAATCCGGCATCCTTGTTTGTATGCATGCAGGTTTTTTATCGCCAATTCTAAACATTCCCACGCCATGTCAGGCGTCACGTGCATGACGAATTGGGTACAGACGGCGATGTTTCAAATTTATGAATTGGCTCATTTTAATCAAGGATCCTTTTTTAATTGTGAATACAAATCACGAGGATAAAAAGAACTTGAAATGGACGCGCACTTCAGCCACCGTTGCCCTTTTCTGTTCAGTCGACGTCTTCTAAATTTTCCAAGTCGCGTCGCGTCGTCGCCTTTATTACCCGTCGACGACACCGAAATGGGTTAGGATTTGTCAGGACCATAAATCAAGCCGTCGTCATCTGATTGCTTTATTTCCTGCAACACAAATTCGCTTGTTGAGCGGGCGCGCGCCATATTGAGGGAATGGTGGCACCAGTGTGGCGCACAT
The DNA here is from genome assembly GCA_026546915.1 of Sylvicola fuscatus. Classification (NCBI taxonomy): domain Eukaryota; kingdom Metazoa; phylum Arthropoda; class Insecta; order Diptera; family Anisopodidae; genus Sylvicola; species Sylvicola fuscatus. Next base: position 16,028 of record JANSTS010006355.1, on the reverse strand, counting down.
GATACTGTGGAGAGTGGAGACTAGCGGAAAATAATATTTTGCAAATGGAAATATAAATTTTATGCGCACACGGAGAAAAGTTCACGCCACCACAACCACCTTCGAAAAAGGATAGTGGAAAGGGACCAACTAGAAACGTATGTACATGCCGACAAATTCATTTTGCCGTGCCACTCTTTGAACAGTCTCCACGTGAACGTCGACTTGCCATTATTCATAAATTCATATCTAAGTTATAACTTAAAAGTAGATGTCAGTATGGCGGAGTGAAACCCGAAATCGCATAGCGTCACTCAGCATGCCCCAGCTTATGTCTGAGTCCTTTGTGCGAGTGACGCTGTGTGTGATTTTATCGCCAATTTTGTGCAATAATTAAGATACGAGTACGCTTCAGCCCACATCAAGACTTTATAAAGTAGCTGCGGAAAACGGGAATAATAGAAAGAAAAGCAGCTTGAACTTTTAAAGTGCATTGGACTTATTTTACACATTTTCAGTTATGCTGCATATGCGGGTGGAATTTCCATGCATTTCCTACCCATGCCGTAAGGATTTGTGCCCAATACGCCCCTCAGTGTGACTATGGAGTTTGAATTGTTCCATAAACGCTGTCAAGTCGGGAAATTATAACTTTTGGTAGTCCATTTGTTCCCAACTTAGACGTTCTTTGGCAGCTCGCGTTTTACACACAAGGGTCTTCCCGTTGTGCTCGATGCAGCGCTCCGCTTCGCCTTGCCCTATGATTAAGCAATTAATTAAAAGCATTTTTGGAGTGTTTGTAATTGTTTTGTAAGGAAATCAAGGATGAATTGCTCCATAAGATGTTTTCAGTATTCCTTTGCAGACTGATATTTACGACTTGTATTGTTTTCCTGCCAGCGACATGAATGTGCAGCATAGCTTTTAATTTACGGTAATGTGCGGCGAGATTTTTATTGCCAGAGGGTTTCAATTAGTGGTTTCTTTTTAATTGTTTTTATTAGCTACCAATTCCATGGTTTGGGCATAATATTTGTGACAGTCCGCAAAAGTAGTCTGGAAATTTCTGAACCAAACCCACCCTTAACTAATTTAAAATAACAGTTGATTGAAATTCAGACGATCATGCAACTAACCACAATCCAAGGATTAAATTCATAAAGCGGAGGTACTCACATAACTTTTGCAGATGTGACAATGAGAGAGAACAATTTTCAATACCGGAATTCAATTTGAAAGAAAAATAACTTACGATCCACCGCCACGTCATATTATTTCTGAAGCAACGGAATTCCCCGAAATTTATCTCTTTAATATCGGATGAGAATGGCACTCTGTTTTACACGTCGGAATACACAGGCAAACGTGCTGGCACACACAAACTCATCCTCGCCATTCCACCTCATGGGAAATTTAGTATTCAGCACAGGACGCGTCTAACTCAAACCAAAAATGTATACCAAATATTGAACAAGCATGAGAAATAGACAATTTTGCACAAAAGAAAAGCTTCGTTATCCCTTTCTGCTTCCTGCGTAGCTGTATATGCGGCTTCCGGATGACGTACCAATGTTGAACTGTTTAGCCAATAACAAAAACGCCAACAAAAAACAACAAACAGGAGCCAGATGAGCGAAGACGAGAAAAAAATTGAGATGGTATTGTGAAAAATTCCAGGACTCTGGAGTCTATCCATATAACTACACGAGGTAAGGATCGTGTCTAATGAAATACACCTGTCATACATTGTGATAGATTCATCTTACGCAAATATGAAGGACGTATCGTGATGGGGCATGTGGACCTAAAAGAAAAGAAGATGCCGTGTACTGTAGTAAGATAAGCATAGACGTGACATGAATCCACAATTAAACTTAAAAAGGAGCTGCTTCGTTTATGTCAGTTTTGTGAATGCGAGGAAAACAAGGACACATATGCGAAAAGCACCTACATTAAATTCAATGGTGGTTTTGTACAGACCGATTCCACAAGTCACAATTCTTCCTCAATCTCCCCTTTTAGCTTCACTTGCAGTCATCTTTGTGTAATATGGTATAAGAATTACAAACAAGACGTTCGTTGCGCCAGGAAATGGTGGGGGGACTGAAGGACGAGACCTACTCCATCGCGTCTTAATTTGTGCAAAACGTACGAGTACGTGTGTGTCTTAGAATTAATTCCACTTGCATCCTAACTGGCTATTATAATGATAATGACAAGGGTAAGGGAAGTTGGTGATGTGGAAAAGGCGGCGTTTAATTGAATCGCATCCGCCCAGCTAACCGAATGCCGTTTATTGTTATTGAAAAATTGCGTCGTTTATGGGCCGTTGAATTTTGATGGGGCCCCAGATAAATGAAATGTAGGGCGCCGCGACGCCTGGACGTCGCATCTTCCGTATGCAGTGCACCAATTAAAATTGCAATTGATCCCGATGTGTTCATTTGCGACATCCAGCATGTGGTGCGGCACTGTAAACGTGCACTGCATCGGAAATTATTCAATTAGGAAATGACTTTATATGTACAAAAACAATTTTGTGTGACATGGAGTGAGAAATAAGAAACTGTTAATTCTGCACGTTTTTCTTCAGATTCTCCCTGAATCCATTGACAGATCTCGTTCACTTAATAATACAGCGACTGCCTATTATACCTGTTTGCGAGAATGATAGAAATTGCAACATCAAAGATATGTACGAGTGTATACAAAGAGGCCTCATTAAGACAATTTCCTTTCAAGCCGGCGAACTTACGCACAAATGCATTCAGCAGACTTGAATTCCCAGTGAGTGCAGTGTGTGCGGCATTTTCTTAGAACTTCCGCGTTTTTCATAAAGCTCGACTGGAATGAAGTAATTTATCATTTAGAAATTTTATATTTCTCAGAAGAACCAATTATATGTAAATATCTTTCATTACTTTCTAATGTCTATTACGTTTGAAATGATAAAAGTGTGGATTAAAAGGTAATATTAGGAGAACTTAAAGCTGATAAACTACTGTCAGAGGTAAACTAAAGGATGGAGGAAGCATTGGATGTTCCTAATACTTACCGAACCGGTTCATTTGCTGCCTTAAGAAAAGAATGACATAGCTGAGAAATGAATGCTTTTGCTTTTTGCCAATGAAAAAATAAACGATTAAAAATTGGAATTTTAAAGATAACGTTTTTTTGTTGCTTTCAACAGTTGCTACTTGTATTTCCAATTCTTAAGTAGTTCGACGTACGATTTGAATTTTAATTAAGAAAATAAATGTTTAAACATGCCTAAAATTTTTTTTAAATTTTTTTTTCTTTGTTTATCAGTTGCCTCGAAAATTTCCTTGCATGAGCATTTTTGGCATAACATACAACAACATCTGTAAAATGAAAATTCCTTCATCCAAATTCGATTTCAGAATATAGAAAAAGTAAAGGATACATTTTAGCGATTTTCTCTCTTTAAAATCTCTAAAGTGGTTTCAGATTGATATATTGGTTCTAAAAAGGTCTGAAAAAATGTTCACAGTGTGTATGCCCAATGCTAATCTCCCTTCATCTACCAAAATAATTCAATGCAGTACTGCAAGTCTTATGTTCGTATTTTAAAATTAATTTCCACTCACTCTTTAATGCACAATGTTATCTTTCTTTACATTCTTTCTCATTTTTCTTTAACTCTGTTTATTATATTATTTATTTAATTCATTTTCGTTCCACGCTTCTTTGCGAAATGGTATTTAATATTTTTTAATTTAATCACATATCTGGCAATAAGTCTGAAGAATAAATTGAGATGATGATGCTCACAGCATCGTTCCGTTTAAACCATATTTACGATTGCTTCAGTAATTCATTTCCCGTCGATTTCCTTCATCTTCTTCACTTTTAAAGACGTGTTCTCAGACAAGATCATATAGTCCATTGAGCCAACCTATATATGTATATACTTACATATATTTGAGCTTGCAACAACAAATCGTTTCGCCGGTTGAGGGGATTTTCCTCCTTGCAAGTTCACACTGATTTAGTTGCGCAATTAAATTATGAGATTATTATAATTAAAAACATAAAATGAATTGCACATTTCGCAACAAAAATCTGTTCTCCAATTTGTTAAATTACTAAAAAAGTAAGGAAAATTAACAGTATTCTCAGCCGAAAATAAAGTGTCTCATCAATAAGATTAAAGCGGTGAGACGTATCTACCTACCGCATCTTTGTCGCTGTTTCCCTTCATTGGTTCATTAAAAATAAGTAAAATCCTCAATAATGGGCATTTTAATTCAATTTAGGTTACCTGCTACTGGCTAAGACTGGGAAGGATAAGATTGAAAAAGAAGTAACATAAATTGGTTGTTTCCTGCTATTTTGTCGATGAAAGTGGTGTTGAAAACTTGAGTGCCATTTTGAGTTTTAGTGTTTTTTTTTCTTGTAGTTTGAGTGGATTGTTTTCAGTAATTAAAGTTTGTACGTTTGTACGGCCATTTGGAATCTGTTCAGTAAAAAGTATTTTCCAGACTCTGTTCCCCAATCACAGCACTTTTGTGGATCAAATGACCACATCCTATAAATAAAAAGCAAAACGTTTTCTATGTTTTGTGACAATTTTGTTTTTATGCCGTGACTCACAAATTTGTGATGCTTGAAAATTTCCATTTACTACAACATAGCTTTTAGATTTTATGCTTTTACAAAAACATCCATTAATTCCGATACGACCTGTCAATCAAACAATAAATTGAGTTAAAAGTTTAAATTTTATAAAAGCTTTTTCTCTACTTTTCGAAACCACATCTAGCACTTGTTTATAAAAACATTTTGACGCAAAATTTTTGCTCACATTTTACAAAAACCAAAAAAAAAACTATCTTAATTAGTCAGTTGGCAGTAATTAATGGAATCTCAGTTTAATTAAAGTCTAAAAACGTGCCAGTCAATCATCGTGCTTCCATAAACACAGTTCACACATGAAGATGTGTGGTTTTCGCGACCGTTCTCGACAAGGATATGTGCCTATAAAAGAGCAGAGCACCTGTACCGCATGTGAACAAATCGCGGAATCACCCATATCCGTACACACAGAATGTTGAACGACAATTGTGATGGCACATCTTTTGTTGTTCGTTATTGGGCCTTTTTATGTGCACACTGCAGGCTTCTGTAGCTGGTTCTTAAGATGTTAGCTCGCGCGCTCTGCTCCGCGTGGCTTTGTCCCTTCGTGCTTGCATTTATGTTATTGTTCAGGTTTTGTGTCGCGTCCAGGTAGTGGCATATTCACCTGTTGTTCTTTTGACTCTTATATACTTACGGCTTTTATACAATTTATATTTATTTTATTTCGTTATTGTATCATTGCTGTTCGCGCATTTACTTCTTTTGTGCGGCATCCAGTCACACACAAGATCATCATGTGTATATAAAATACTTGAAGCCATCAGAAAAACAGTCTCTTTGTTGATGTTACTCTTAATAAGATTGATTCCTATTACGAAGATGTTCAGCCAACCACTTTGGCTACATCATCTTCATTATACCAATGCCCAATCATTACAAGCTATTACATCTTTTATGCCTCGATCAAGTGCGGCTGGCCGTTTCTTAAAATCACTAGAGACTTCCATCAGTCGCTATTAAGACTCATTAAAAAGGTGTGCAATTAAGAGCTATGGAAGCAGAAAGTTTTTTCTACTTTTTGACAGTCTTGACAGATTTAATGGTATTATTTTAAGTCGTAGCTACAAATCGACAAGTGGCTGTTCTACCTGCCGAATTATTTAGTAATTGGCAAACCTTCTTTCAATCGACACATAAATCGATGATGATCTATAATAATTGTAAATTTATACAGTGGCGACGGAAATTATTCTCACATTTCGCGGCCATAAAACTTTCCGGCGGAAAATGATAGATGTGAGGGGTTGGAAGAGCGAGCCATAAAATCGCTTCATATAAATTCGACTATTAAATGCGGGTAATAAATTCCAAATTTTTATTTATCAATACGTTTCCAGTTCTATTGGGAGATTTTATAGCCATCAACGAGGAGAATGTTACCATATGGCTGCACAACACTGAAATTTCGAGCGGCATTGTTAAATACCGCGTAACTATATACACATTCACATGAAGACACAAAAGAATGAGATTGTTGTTGCCGTTTAATGGTCATCTTTGTGTGACAAAGCGCCTGTTCACAAACAGCCGAGACTATTGAGATCTTATCGGCTATGTTGTTAAATTTGTTTCTAAGAAGTTCGATTAATTACATACGTCCATTTACGAATTCCCATATATTGTTACAAACGTGGTGTACGCTCGCTAAGAGATATGATTATGTGCGTCTTGTAGCTGCTTTCGGCATACACGTTGTAGTCTTTCGCGGTATGTTGTGTACTTATTCCGTACTACAAATGAAGAATTTTATTCTGATGTCTTGTCTAAATATTGAATTTTTTGTGTATTAAAAGAACTTATTGAATTGGCGTGTTTTTGCTTCCCGTTTTGGTACTCTATTCTTTGGGAAACTGTCGAATTAGAAGCAACTGCTACTGAACCGCTACAAGAAATTGTATGAAGAGAGATTAATTATTATAATATTTTTGTAAGATGATAAATTTCATTCTAATAATTTGACCTCAATTCATAAAGCTGCATTTATTCAGTACTTAACTTTTATTAAAAACTTATTGTATTTTACATCTTATAAGATGTCTCAATTTTCAATTGACTCCAAAAGAGGCATCAACTTGACTGACAACCATCAAACATCATGAACTTCCTACCAATTATTGAGACACTCAAACGTTTTTTTTTTCGACTGATGTGATCCAATAATTTATCAGAGACTTTTGGGCAGACCCAAAGGTACTCAATTAATTACCAATCAATGGCCAGCATCTAAACCGTTCCAGAAATAGACATGTCTTCTCCAGTCTCCGAGAATAAATTAAGGAATTAAACTCCAATAGGCAATAACCCTTTATTCTCATCAGAATTCCACATATTTCTATGCGCGAGTAATCTACCAATTCGATCGATACCTAATTATTTATTACGTCTTAGGCTCACGTCTCCGAATCGGGGGGCCTTCCATTTTAATTGCAGTAACGACCAATGCGTTTTTAATGTGTGACCGCGAGGCAACAGTCGCGAGGCAATATACCACTCCTCGGCACGCCTCGCCAACAGTTCCATATTCAGCCATATATATTAATCGTTCTGCGGATGACTTTCGCGCATGGGAACAAGTTCTTTCCGCAGCTCCCTGTGATCTCTCCTCTTATTGTCAGATGGATACAAAGACGTGCCGGGGCTTTAATAATATTTAAGCGCGCACGTTTTGCTTCCATATTCTTACAAGACGCGGCGCAGTGGAACCTGAGCGCGCGCTTAGGCTGAGCGAGTCGGCGCATTTAGCCGTCGTTATAATTATATTTATGTATACAAGAAATATATTCTTTGTTTGTATGCCAACGTCTTGTACAGCTCGAGCTCAAATACTTTTGCTGTGTACAAATATAACGTGATCGAAGGCAATGCGCGCGATATTTCAATGCTTTCTCTCAACAGTCGCTGGTGCTGTCGAGTACTAACTTTAAAGCGCTCAATGGCGGTCTGGAAGTGTTTCCAAAGAACTGCGTACGTACGTGTAAGACGCTGAAGGCGTGCGCCTTGCCGTTCAGTTTGACTTGTAGACCTCGGCGACTGGAATGGCGTGGCGTCAGTGATCAGTCCCAGTTGCAGATCTCTCGCGTTCAGAAGCAACACTGCTGCCCATATTGCGGTTGTATATTTAAGACGCCGGATCTTATTTAGATTTGTACGACGCGCCGGTTTTATGGTGGAAACGCACGCGCGTTGCAAGTAACGATTATTGTCGCGATTGAGGTGTTATATAGGGATTCGTCGTGTGTATCATTTCAGTGTGCGTTGGCGCTATATTGTTGTGGTTTTGCATTGTGCAAGCAATTTTATTGCAGCGAAAAAGGACAAAAAAAGTGTGTCCGTGTAGCTTTTTTCACGCCAACTAAATGCAAGTTGCAAAACATGCAGCCAACAAATTGTGTTCGCCTTTTGTTTTTGTAGCCGTTTGGATGTGCGTTTATTTAAGCAATTACTTTAATAGTTACGCTAAAGTCTAACGTATAAGAAAGTGGGCGTGTTAAGAGCGCAAAGTGTTTCATTCTAGTGATTAAATTGTGTTTATGGTAGTTTTGTTTTGTTTAATTAAGTCAAGTGGATTCCAATTACAACATAATTCCCCGTAATAAGTGTCAATGCATAAAAGGTGCTTATTATTTAGTCATCAGTGCTAGTTCCTATGAAGTTACGGTGTGCAGTGATTTTCCTTAAAGAATTTTAATTTGTGTGCTTTATTTATAAGAAAAAAGTTTGTTGTCTATGCAATGTCGATGGTATTGGATTAGAAGCGGCTGTTGATTTCGTGGAAGAGAATCTTGCAGCGACATATCTTGTAATCATCATCGGCACTGAAGCGTAGCGACAGTGTGAACTACAAGGACCTGTAAGAGGCGCGCGTACGTCTTGGAATCTTGTCAGGTATTTATCTCAATTTCTTTTGATTCGGTTATGGGCATAGGCGCAATATTTCTTCTAGACATATACGTGAGGAATTAATGCATCATTCCCTGGCTATGGTCTAGAAATGAAAAGTGGATCTACACCATCAATTCCCTACAATCTAGTGATGCGACGTGTTGCATTATTCTACATCATTTCAGTTTTTTTGTAATATAGTTGCGTTTTTTTTTTTGTTGGTGTCTTAAAACAATGAAAGTGAATGAACTGCTCCTAACTAGAATTAAGCGTTTTGCTCCAACTTCAACAGGTTTGTTCGTTTCTTCAATTCCTTTAGCCATTTCATTTCTCGTTTGTTACTTAGCTGGCTTTTCAGTGGTTTTGTTGTTGTTGTTGTTGTATTATCCGCTTCTTGAATTTATCTCCACCATTATCTCCTTGAGTACAATTGCGGTAAGAGTTTGCCTCCTCTGCAAGCGCAATTTAATATCTTCATGTATGTATGCAGGTACATTAAATTATGTGTATATGAAAAATGCAGACTTTCAATTTATTATTGCGTTCAATGTAATTGTTTTCATCTTATATGCACTTGAGATCCTCATTGATCTCGTTTGTATAACTCATAATATAGTTAAAGGCGCATCCAAATGAAAGATCTCTCTCGGACGATCCCCATAAGACTTTATACGGCTGGAAAGTCGTATTAAGTCGGCAAGGAACGTATAAGCTAAATACGCTTTGATCCGGCCCCTGATTGGAAATGCGGATTGAAATTGTTTTTTTTTTTTTTTGTTCAAAGAAGTTATACAGCCACATAGCACACATGAACGATGAGAAATGCAACAAACCATCCATTATTATAACTAATATTGTATTACTACGTCGATCAACCTGTACACCGTACTTCGATGCGGTTGCAACGCTTTGGCACGTTTTCTGGGCATATATAATCTAAGATGTTCGGCTGGAACACCATACCAGTTTCGATTGACTGCAGATTCATTGTATGTTGGTATGTGAATGCTGCTTCAAGGGTTCAGCCTAAATTGACCTCGATAAATTAGCCACCGTTTCTCCTATGCACCTTTAAAATGCGCATCTATTCACTTCAATTCAGATATGCTGAACTGGAAGCAAATCAAATGGATGGGACGAGTCGATTATTCATTTATCTCAGTCAATTAATGTCAGTATTTCAATGTAGAACACTCAATTTGGTTCATATAGCCGAACAACCCACTCAATTGAGTGCACAAATGCATCAATCGATTGAAAGAGGAGTTGAGGACGTTTAACAAATGCGCCTTCTAAATTATGTTATTTCATTACACATGACGACTACATTTCTTGGAGTTTATAATGGTTCGTTAAAATGTAATGCAGTGACATTTGTTTTATGCAACTGAGCATTTGGCATTAATTACGATTGAAATAGGAACTGCACTGTTTATGAAAAGGACTAAGAAAATTTAATTAAAGAAAGAATGGTGAAATGATTATAGAAAAATTAGAAAAATGTGGGATAAGTAGAAAACGCATTCAATTTATATTTTTATTAAATTTTACTTATGCTTTACTAGATTCCCTGCTGCTCAAGCTGGAAAAAAAATACTGATTAACTTTTGTTCCTCACAGGAAGACAATACTATTTAATTAATATAACATCCTTTAGATGAAATTGAGAAAAAAATTAATTTTAGTGTTCCTTTAGGATACTCAAATGTCTGAAGACATATTTAACAGTATTTTATGCATAATGAATAGGTTTTATAATGGTGATCGTTAACTTAAGTTTTATATTCAATTAGCAGTTTTGTTACTGTCTGTATTTCCTTTTGTTCTAAAGGATTTATTGTATTCCTCCCATCAGAGTCTTCCGCGTATTTTACATGATTAGTTAGGAAGTAAAAAAATTTATAATTTATGTTGTTTGAACAGATTAAACCAAAAGCAAGTAGCGGCATTTAAAGTATTGAAGAAGTTAGTGCTTCAGTAAATCAAAGTCGCTCTAGAACTCCCTGAATCATTCGTTAAATTTTATTGAATCCTCATAAATTATAGGAAACATTTCTAAATCGCCATTTATCTCAAGATGTTTAAGTGCCCAAAGATTTGTCAAGGAGTCTCGTAAAATTTATGTGGCAATTACCTATTGTAAGTGAACTGCCATATCATATTCAAATGGGCATATACGCTTCCAATTATCCCCGAGTACGCATATGACAACACGCGGTGCCACAAGATTTATGCTGATTGCTGCATTGCACTGATCCAATCAAGGCTCTTCCACACAAGAATTGTACTACCAGAATGGCGCAAATGCTTTAAATATCGTCTAAATCAAGAGTCTAAACGCGGAAATCGCGAAGTGTTCAGTCCCACGTCATTTTTTTGACAAATTGATTGCATTTAAAACCGATCTGATAATCGACTTAGTCATTTATTAGCTTATTTATTGGGATTAAAGCAGCTGTATTTGCACCTAAATAGTGCTCAAATAATTGTAAATGCATTTAATGTGTAAAGTTGGAAATATGTAAATTCTATTGCCTGTGGGATGCGTTCGTTTGCTTTATGCAAAGATGTTCGTAACGGCTGCTGATTTATTTCGTATTCGCATATCTTTTTACGATTATTGTGCAACGTTCATCTCTCCGCCTTTCTTATTATAACAAAGATTTGAATTGGCTAGTAAATCCTCATAAATAAATAGCTTTCATTTACATATTTCTCTTCGACATTTACACAAAAACAGCCACAGTGCGAAATTAATCAACAGGCTGCCAGCGTTCAGTGACAGTGAAAAAGCCATAATCTTGTGTGATAATTAAAGATTTGCGTGCGCGCCACACTTGTTCCCTAATCCACATATGCAGCTTGCATTCGGTGAAAGATTTATGATGGACGTGATGTCTGCGTCACAACGTTTTTGCATATATGCATTTATATCTGGCAGCACCCCGGACTGAAGAGCGGTAACTAATTTGTTTTCTTGTAATTGTCATTCAAGTTTGTACATCTCCTGGATTAATTAATTAAGACATTTGAACCATAAAACGCTAAACGTTTACACATATGTCCCGGTACGGTTCTTAAAGAATTCGTAAATTCGCCTTGAGTGTTGCACTTTTCAAATTAAACAACTTCACCGTTTCAAGCATACAGAAGAACGAACAACTTCCTGCTTAGATGGGAAAGATGTGCAGGAGGTTCAACTCACACCTCGTAAATACTGCAAGAAGCTTCGCATTGCCATAATAAGCGTGTGTATACAGTATACCCGTGATTCATGTTGCGTCTTTTAAATATTTTCATTAGATGCTCGTATAAGCAGAAATAAGATGTACTAGGGCCGGATCCAATCCATCTGCCGTGAGTGAGTGCAATGTGTTAACGGTGTAGTTGTTAATGCCTTCAGAATTTCATCACTTCGCTGTTTTGTAAGATCGAGGTGGTGATTTTTAAATCAGTTTAATGAAATCGGGAAATCGATGTTCATTATTTTCTTATGAGGTCATTTTTAATTACAATAAAAATTAAAGGATTTTAATATTAGTCATTTTACACTGAATAACAGTGAAAATAAAAACATATTTCTTTGCTTTCTTGCGCACAAAGAAAAGTTTTAATTTCCCTTTAAAATTTATGCATTTAAAGACGAATTGATTTTAGGATATATAAAAGCAAATTGCACACTCATAAAACCAGCAAGAAACGACTAATTAAAAAGTGCCATCTGCCGGTTTCTTATAGGTCGCTGCATTTGCAGAAAGCACTTATCTTGGCCGCACACTTCCACTGTTTGCACAGCAAGCGACCATTTAAGCATCTTTATACGCATCAGGGAATGCCCAATGTCCATTGCAGCCATCGTTTGCGCAAAGAAGCGGCAAAACAATGCGCGCATTGCAAATCAATTCAAATTTATAATTTTCATGTTTGCTCCTTTGACTTTTTGCATATAAATAAAAATATTGCAGTAGCCTAGGCAGTTTATAGGCGGCAGAAGACCACGCGGCAGCGCTTGTCCGCGGCTGGAAGTCGGTTCAATGACATTTTTTGCCCGCGCGAATAGCGCAGAAGACAGCGCAAAACGTGAACACAATTAAGTGCGACAGCGCAGTAAAAGTGTATCAATTACAATTATTCTGCAGACAGTTGTTAGTTTAGGCTGCAAAGAGAAGATGGTTTGATCGAGTGGTTCGCGGTGGTCTAAGCATCTTGGAGTTGTGGCGTTTCGCATCTTAAAGATGCATCATTTTATGCACGCGCATTTTGATTAATGTCAACGACGTTGAATGCATTCTTTGACTTTCTTGCAGCTAACTGCGGGTATTAAACCAGAAATAAATCATCGTTATGTGCAATTGTCCGTCTTATGCTCGTGTAAGCGCTGGCATTTGATTTGCTTAATTATTTGTTGGTTATCTTAAATGATTGATTTTGTGAGCTCGCGTGTTTCGGTTACGAAGCGCAGGTTCATTAAAACCAAATAAACAATTTCAAATCCATGGAAAATATGGTATATAATGATAGCCAACTAATCTAAGAGAATCATTGTAAGAAACAGAAAAAAAAAACAAAACACATGCAATAATCATAACAGACTAACAAACACATCAAAGAATATACTACAAACTAACCAAACAAATCAAAGGGAAGAAAACCAACAAAAGCTGAAAGCCGAAGCTCCCGTCGTTAGATTAATGTCAATTTGCCATTCTTATATTTATTATGTTGGCCGAACGAGTACATCCCCTCGCCTTCCTGGTAATTAATGCGTCATAATTTGCTTCACGAATTCCCGAAATTCTGAAGCCCAGCACATGGCATGGAACTCATAAAGCACAAAATGGGCATCGGACACGAATGTGAAATATGAGTACGCGCCGCGCTCGCTTTACCACGCCGCGGCCGCGTCGCGTCATGCCCTCGCGCTAAATTCACTCTGTCGGCTCAGTTATTGGGAAGCGTCCTGTAAATGATAGGATAATGGAAGGGTTAATGCGTTTGTTGTTTAACGCTGTCCGTTCGGGAATTAACTGACTCTCAAATGTCAATATTTATTCGTTGCGTTATTAATCACTGACAATTTAAAAGGTTTGCCGTGCTCCTCTGCATAATCGATGGCGCGCGAATATTAGATAATCCACGGTCGACGTAGTCATTTTCAGCCGCGGTACAATGCAATAACAAAAAAAAAAAAGCGACATAGAAAATACAGGTAAACTGGCGGCAAACTTGATATAAATTGTAACGGTTAAAAGTCACCTGGATGCAGCCAACACGAGTGTGGCCGAGTCTGCTGCTGCATCTGCATACACACAAGACATGCAGTGCTCCAGGCTTGCACAAACTAAACAGCAAAGTGGCTCTATGTGTGCTTTTTTGTGTAAATGCAGAAAATCTGAGCATAAATACCATCTTGCTTGGCATGTGAAGAAAATAGGTTTAAGCGATATAAACAGAAAACGACAAACGGGCGGAGATGAGAAAAGTTGTTGCTAAAAGAACAACATTTTATCAAGATGATGTTGCAAAAGTTGCACTGTATGCCGTCGCTTGAGCTTCTTTCCGTTCATTTACGTATTTTCGCCTGCATTTTGGGTGCAAACTGCAAACAAACTTCATTAAATTTATCGTATAAATAATAATATTCATAAACTCATTTTACATGCAAATACTTTTCCAATTCGTACATGTAAATAATGGGAAATATACGCAAAGATAATTTCAATACTGCAAACTTTGTGCAGTCCCTTTTTGGTGTGATTTTTAAGTTTGTGAGTGAAAGTTTCCGCCTCTTTGCGCGCAAGCACACGCTTTCCTGAATGCAATGCTGTAACATAAAGTGCATATTCCTGAAAAGGTAATTTCATTGTAATGCTAATGATATGCAGTGAGGTGCCAATGAATTGATTTATGTGTTGCGTTGCTAAGGTGTTAAGACTTTAAAGCCGAGGTAACAAGTGTTTTGTTTTTGATGTTTCTTTCAAATTACTTCCTCATTATTTAAAACAACAACAAACTGCGATTATATTCAAATGAAATGAAGCATTTCATTTGAAAATGCTTAGAAATCAGTTTTAATGTTATTAACAATGAAACCAACTTGTTTTATTTTACATTTTAATTCTATTTAATCATTATTTATTATTTTCTATGAAGTAAGTCGGTTATTAGGTTAAATTTTTTTGCAATCTAAATGATTTTGATGTTAGTGGAATGATAAAATCAAAAACCGAGGTTAACCCGTTGTTTGCAATTTTAATTTCAATGAATATAAAGTGCTAATTTAGTTAGTGGAAAATCCCGCAAGAATTAGCCGATTACAACATTAAACTTTTAAAAGGATTAAGCTTAATTCTATTTATCGCACCTTTGCCACTCAATACGTTCTACAACATAAACTTTATTACCGTAATTGAAACAAATAAAAAACATAATCTCATGTGCATACAATAAAGTTAACATTCGATTTGATGTATTAAGAATGAAAATAAGTCATATAACTTTATATAATTTCAATAAAATTTCCAATTAAAATATCTCCATAAATAACAAACACAATTTTCTCATCTTCTGCTTGTCAAAATGCGATTCCTTTGCACGCCACTGCAATCAAAAATATAACAAGATGCAATGAAAATGTTAACAACTCATCAAATATTATTTTGCGCTAAAAAAGGTAAAATGTCGTTTAACATTTTGAAATTGAAGTGAAATCAATTGAATTGCACATGCAAACTGCAAAATAGAATGACGCACAAATATACGAAGCCGGCTATCTTGGCATATATCTTTGGCGCAGCATGAGGAGGATAAGCTGTCCATTCGGCGCGCGCTCCAATTGTGATACGGTTTGACAGCCTTCCCATTTCCCATGGTGGAAGCACAAATTGAATAACGATAATCTTAAAAGATGAATTCGGCTGATCAGGAAAGGAATATAAACTGGATTAAAATCGCGGGGAACCTTTTAACTATGTTGACCACCCAATGAATAGGTGCATAACATATCGATATAGCTTAGCAATGGTAATGGACTCCATAAAGGTGCATTGTCCTATCGCTTGCTGTACTTGCGGAAGGAAAAGCTTGGGCAAATATGTTTTATATATGTAAGAAAGATAAATGGCAAAATCTATAAGCATGAAAGGTTTTGGAAAGGTTTACCTTTGCTTTATGAAACATACAATGGACAATTGAAATTGTGGCCACACCTGAATTAATTTCAATTTTTCTCGTTCACTCTTTTTTTTTCGAATGGTGAATGTTTGTTAAAAGAAAAATCGGCCAACACATTGCAAATGTTTAAATGTGGGAAAATATATTTAAAAAAAAATTGTCATTTTTTATCACAAAACGTTAGTTAAAAGTTCTGATATTTCACCAAAAAGAGAATTTTATCCACCAGAAACTACTTTTTCTTGATAATTGTACTTAACCTAATAAGTTTTGAAGCAAGATTCGTTGAAACATCAATAAAATAAAACGCCTGCAATGTAATTGCCGATTAAATA
>JANSTS010006351.1:0-16802 GCA_026546915.1 Sylvicola fuscatus | reverse complement strand
GTATATATAAAAGTTCAGTGTACGGCGAGTGAGCGGTGTAAAGTTATATGTGCCCCAACATATAACTTCAAAAGGACTTAAAATGCCGGTAAGGAGTAAGAAGTCAAGTTTAAAGATAAAATGGAAGAAAAGCAAATGAACTAACACAATTTTTGGATGCTAAAACGAGTGTCCTGAAAACTGCAATAATGTTCCGAACAGTTAATGCTTTACATATATATATGTGTTGACAGACTCATATAAATTGTAATAAACACACATATGTATGTATGCACATATATATGTTCAGATTTCAGGCGATGTGATTAAGACAACATAACCAAAAAAGTCTAGTTGTATTTATCCAATATTTTGTCGCAGTTTCGACCATCGTAGTCCGTTAATTATCAATTATTTAATTAAAATAAATAAAACAGTTAAAATGAGTTTCGATCCGGCATTTATGTGTAATTACACGGACAACATTTCACCAGATGGTAATTTCAAAGCTCAACAGGTTTTATTAACAATAGTGACGAAATACGGTGCAATTTCAGATGTTCCTGCTTCCATTTCTAAGTTATGGTCACGGTCAGAAGGATTTTCGTCAATAATTAACAGCCCACTGACAAATGCATTGCTCCTAGACAATCTAAAGACAGACAAGATTATCAAAAACTTTACAAAGGACGAGATACTGGCTGTTGCAATCGCTTCTCTGCAAGCATTCGTACAGGACAATTTCATTGGCCCAAAATTGAGTGAAAGTTTCACGGAATTTGCTGGCACAGAATGGCCTTCAACTATAAATGCTCGAAAACTGCTTATTGTGGATGGCGAGGAGTTGAATGTCAATGTCGTCAAACCCGAATTACTGTGCATCTGTAAACACCTGCTTGATTGTTTAAAAGATGCAGACACCATAACCGTCTCGTGGTGGCAGATGAGACTGGCTATGATACACCAGAAAGTCTTGGATGAATTAACAGACACACTTTACAATCAATTCACAGCGATTTCAGACAAATTGCAGACGCGCATTGATGAAATTGACTCGATTGAGTACAAGACATTGATGTTGCTGGAAGTTGTGCAGGGACTCTTGATATATCGTCGAATCCACAAGACAAATAAATTGCTTGAGCAAGCAAAGTCTTTGATTGGAACTGAGTTTAATGTGGAAGGCATTTTAGGTGTCAGAACAAAGTATCAACAAAAGCCACTTCCGCAACTTGCACTTAAAGTACATATTAACGAAGATGCAAATCTCTTACCATCGGCAGAGACACATAAAAATACTTTGCTGCCAGTGTTACTGAAATTAGATGATGATACGCGCCTCGAGAAGATCACATTTATCTCGGAAGAGGACAATAAAATTATGGAGCTGCCCGCTATTGTTCAAATTGTTGTACTTAATTCTTTGTATCATTTGAAACTCTCGCAGCCAAAGGACTTGCTGGCAGACGAGGAGTTGTCGCCGTTCAAATTGACGTTGCTGTACCAGCCACATGGGCCATGGACTGCTAGAATATCAACACTTTTGCTGAATATTGAGCTAGAAGCTAATCACAAGAGAACAGTCGAACGAAGCTTGAAGCAGTGCGAGGAAGTACTTAACATTGTGTCTCTGGCCAGGACGCCGATTTACCATCGTCTTAGCTATTTCTTTGCCATCCCAATTAAAACATTATGGGACTTGCAATCTCTATTGGGTGGTCTCATGGTCAGCCTTGGATTTATTAAAACAGCCCTTGATCTGTACTTAAAGATTCAATCATGGTCTGATGTTATCGAGTGCTACAATCGTTTGGAACTTAAGCATAAGGTAAATTCTAATAATAATTACTATTTGTTTATTATTAATATAATTAAAAAATTAGGCTGCAGAAATCATCCGTCAGGAACTGGAAAAGAATCCAACAGTCCTTTTGTATTGTCTTCTCGGTGATGCAGAAGACGACATCAAATATTATGAAAAAGCATGGGAGTTCTCAGAGAAGCGCAGCGGTCGTGCCCAGCGGCATTGGGGCTGCTATTATTTCGCAAAGAAAGACTTTACGAATGCCATCGATCATTTGCGCCTATCTTTGGAGATTAACTCGCTGCAGGAAGTTCTTTGGCTGCGCCTCGGGTATGCTGCCTTGATGCTAGAAAATTGGGAGCTAGCGGCTAGTGCGTATCGTCGATACACACAAATTGAGCCGCACGGCTTTGAGTCATGGAACAACCTGGCCAAGGCCTACATTAATTTGGGTGACAAGAAAAGAGCCCACAAAATTCTTCACGAGGCGCTAAAGTGCAATTTCAACAATTGGAAAGTTTGGGAAAACTTTCTCGTTGTCAGCATCGACACCGGCCACTTTGAGGACACAATTAACGCATACAATCAGCTGATTGTACTAAAAGGGAAATATATGGACAAAGAAGTGTTGGAGATTCTGGTGAGTGCCATTTGTGAGAATAAAACAGATGCATCGGGACAAGGAGCGGCCCGGCTGACTAAAAAGGCTCTCACTTTGCTGGGACAGTTGTGCGTACAGGCGTCTAACGAAGGTTTCCTGTGGCTGCTGTCGAGCAAGTTGTCCGAATCTGAACCGCTGGCCAAGGCGCAAAAACTACAGAAAGCATATCGTGCCTTTACACAATCACAGACAATCGCTTGGTGCAAAGAGGAGGAGAGTTGTAAGAGTATTCTGGAGCTGTGCGAAGATTTGTGTCTTGCCAGTTTGACTGCTATTAAACAAACCACTGGCGAGGCAGAAAAGGCGACAGCTCTCTCACAGCTGTCATCAGCACGTCTTAGTGCTCAGGGTTGCATTAAGGCAGCATCCGAGGAGAAATGGGACAATCTAGCCCCGCTTATTGCGACACTGAAACAGCTGCTTGAAGCAACGACAGAGGAGTTGCAGAAAAATCTTTAAATTTAATGAACTTGGACTTCCATTACTTAGTTGATTATAAGATGACAACATGTTTTATTTCATTATTAAAAACTTATTTCTAATGTTAACAGTTTCGGGTTTTATTTAAAAAAAGTAAGAACATTTTCTATGCGGTTAATGCAGCCTGAAATTCACTCGCAGTGAGATCACAGACACGCTCCAAGTCTTCCAAGCCTCTCCGCAGGATCTCAATTGCTTTAGCATCTGCTCTTGCCTGGATGCGAAAATGCAGTTTATTTTCGGTGGGATGTGGCACAGTGTATCCGCAGAAGTTGACGTCGTCGTAGCGGCAAATGATAGCCTTCAGAACGTTGCCCAACGTGTGGCTCTCGTTTTCAAACACAAACGTCCGGCAATTATCGCCGCAGTTTTCGTCACCCGTGAGTTCAGCTAGTAATGGCATGTTGCAGTGTCCTTGAATCGCAAGCAGTTTGCACCGACAACAATAACTTAATGAATATGTAAGACTAATTGAGTTGGAATTAATTTCAGCAAGCACGTTTCTGCACTTTTGACTTCTAGTTACCGCTCGTCTTATATTTATATCAACAAACCGCATTCTCGAAGAACACAGAAAATATATATTATTAGAGTGACATATAAAAATTTTTTCTAGCAGTTTGAACTGTCAAAGAGCAGTAAATGTACAATCTCCTTTGGGTCCATAATTGATAAAAAAGAAAAATGCCTAGTCTGGAACTTTTTTAAACATAACTTTACCAATAAATCTTTTAAATGAGCCTAAGGACTTTTTGATGCAGAAACAGATTTTTTTAAGTGGTCAATCCTTTCAAAATTTATATTAAAAATAATCCTTAAATCCTGTTTAATATTTCTGAAAACAAATTTATTTCATTCAACTTCAAACAACATGAAACTCGACGGCAAGCATATTTCAGTATTACTTAAGATTTGAATAGCAAATTCTCAAGGAATCTTGGGCATAATGAGTCGGCTTATGCGGCGGATAACCAACTTTTGAAAACACTTGAATCCCTTCAATGAATTTCTCAATAGCGTCTTGAATTTTGCCCGCCTGTAATAATAGGATTTTTGTAAGAAAATCCGCATTCAATGTAAAGAAATTAGTTTTGTTTCTTGCCTGCATATGTTCAGCTCCTTCACGGTAAAGAAACTCACAGGCACGTAGCGCTAAAATGCTTTCCTTAAAGTCAATATTTTTGCGGCACTGGCTGCATTTAACAGGCTTGTCTGTCATTTTAGGGAAATTCATGATGTTGTCACATGTTGAAGTTGTACATCTTAAGAATATGGTGTTAGGAGACAATAACAATAAATAATAACATAAAGATAAAACCTTAGTTTACAGCGATCGTCGTCCAACTTGGAGAGCAATGGCCAATCTTCCTTGCACGTCTGACATTCACAGTTGAACCAGTAGCGCGATTGAAGCGCTCGTTTTCGTTCCATCAACGTTTTTTTGGTAAATATCGGTCCATAATTTTCGGCCACTGTCTGGCCCTTTGTCATGGGCCGAATCGCCCGGAATATCAGCGTTGTGCCCGAGAAACATCTGGCCACAGATGGATAGCAATCGTGATTAAACATTGAGCCGGTCGCATAAATTGCTGCACCAACGTTGACGTATTTCGCTTCCAGACTTGTTCTTGAAATTTTAAAGTTTGGTTACAAGGATCTTAATCTTGAATAGAGATTTTTCGCTTACTCCTTGTTCTCTGGCGTTGGCGCTTCAGCAAAAACTTCATGCACATTAAACTGCAGGACCTGTAAGAGTCCTAGGATAGCTTCGGCCACGTCCATTTCGATTGGCGTTGGATCCACTAATAAAGTAAAATAGTTGAAAAATATTGCGGTAATGAAGGGATGCAGATTTAAGTCATACCTCCTTCTGTTATACGTCGCCCAAAGAAGTTACTTTTTTGCAGGACTCTCAGTAAGAATGCAGTCATGGTGCATCGCTGAAGAAAATCAGCTGGCTTACGTTTTTCACGATGTGCACAAAGTTTGTTTATAACATTAAAGGCATTTTTAACGGCTTCAGATGGACTCGGCGATTGTGTAATGACTCTTAAGGCGATGAAGCAGAGAATTGACATTCCGGAACCTGCGTATTATTATCAGCTTATAAGTCTCAAAGGTAATTTTAGTTATGTATTAATATTAACCAATTAACAAATCCATGTAAGGACACTCATATCTGTGATAGGTGGAACAGGCTTCCTGCTGACACTTCACAGAACAAAATGCAATTCCTGAACATTGGGGGCAGCCAATTGGAGCTGTGAGGCTAAGAAAGATACATTTCTTAATGGTTCATCTTGAAAAAATCGTTTTACTCACCGGCAAAGGCAATGAGTGCAGTAGAGTCCACAGAATTTGGGTAACAGAGCTGATGCAATCGGTTGTTCGGACAGCACAACTTCACCTACATCAATGTCATCCTTGGCACATATAAAATTACCGGACATTTCTGTGGTTTTAAGCTCTAATTTTGATGAAGCTCCGCTAAGTTCTGGATGTTGACTTTGGGCTACCTTTAGAGCTTCAATTGAAATTCAAATCTTTGATTAAAACGCCGAAATATTTTAAAATACTAAACCTTACCTTCAGTTTGGATTTTGGGCGGTTGCTTTTTGGTATTTTCCAGTTTATTAAGAGTTCGGTGGTACAAATCAGAATCCTTGCCTAAAAACTTTTCAGCAATGCCCAGTGATATGTTTGATTTTGGAAGATCTCCGATTACTAGAAAAACAATCGACATTACGAATCAATTTTTTGTTTAAGAGAAACAAATTTACTCGCATATGCCCTCGCCAATCGTCCGTAATACTCTCCATTCTGTTTGGCCGGTAATCCTTGCACCAGCGCATACTGCAAATCCTGCAGGGCCTTCTCGCCCTCACCCATGTCCAGGAGCACCGATGATCGCATCCAAAGCGCCAAACCCAGTGACAAGCCGCCATCAACATGCACATCCACTCCCTTCTCCGGCGCCCGAATAACCGCCTGACTGGCAAACAACAACGCCGTCCGCAAGTTACCTGCCACATGGGCGCGCTCACCTTCTAATCGGCGACTGTGTGAAATCTTAGCGCTTTTCTCTTTGTACACTGGCTGAACGTGCTCCAGAGAGCCCAAAATCTCTCCGCACATGTTATGGTCATTGAATGTCAGCTCGATTTTCTCGCGATCACTTTTCGCCAGCGCAAAGACTTCGTTCAGCCATTTCTTGGGACACGATTTCGACACACATTCATAGAATTCACCAAAGAAACCATTCTCGTTTTCCTGCACCGTCTTCAAACTGCACAAGGCTGTGAACTTGGGGTCCAGATCTTTGTAGGCCATGTCTTCACTGAATAGGACTGCACTGTTTCAGGTTATTTTCCTGACTGAAAATGCTGCAAGCTTTCCTCTGTGTGATCGACGTGCTCTAGAATGGAGCGCTAGTGTGAAAATTCTATATTTAGAGAATCATTTCTCTGCGGCGAGCGCAGACGCTTCCACGATCGTCATGATTGCGGATGGTTAGAGAGGCGGTAGATACTCGGTGGATTGTTCATTTTTAAGATTTGTATATTAGAATTTTTTTTACAAATATGACGTTTTCAGTTGGAAATCAGTTAATTATTGGTCTAAGAAATTAAACACTTCTTCTATGGGCAAGAATTTGGAGAATATTTACAACCTTCTAGCAGTTTCAACAACCATTGGGAGATAAAATTTAAAAGTATTCGAATATTTAGTTTCAAAATTTTACCGTGGAGGTCTCTACCGTCGGTTTGTATTTTTTGGTACGTACTGAAGTGACAGATAAATCATATGGTCCTCACTCCACTGAAATGCTTGTTTATGCCTCAATCTTTTGAAACATCAAAAACGTAATCCTTTAAATCATCAATTAGTTTATGTGTAAATACCATCTCAAATTGTTATTTGATACCAAAAGCAGCTAAATTAGTCAAAATGATTAAACGTCCAAGTAGAAACGATTCAGAGCAAGACATTCTAGAAATGCAAAAAGCTTTCCAAAAAGACGCTTCAAAGAATGCCGACTTCCAGCCGGCTGCAAAGTTAATACGAGTCAATCAAGGTAAATTTAAATGTTTGTAATTGATTCCATCAACTTTACATAAATATTGACAGAACAACCTAAGAAGGTTTCGCAGTTTGCGAAGAAAAAGGTTGCTGCCCAACAGGCGACCGGCACGGAAGCCTCGTGGACTCCAATTATCGGAAATGTTATGGAGCGATCGTTGGACGGTGGCAACAATGTTGAAATGGAAGAACAGGAAGTAAATTAAGATTTTGCGACTTAACGTAACATCGAATTACATAAAAACACTTTTTGCAGCGACCACGAAAGAAAAGTTTATTTGCTCAGAAATTTGTTAAAGAATCTGAACAATTGCAAATCGGAAATGTACTGGAATCAGATACATCGGAAGAAATGTCCATTGAGAAAGGCGGAAAAGCAATGGAAACCGATATTTCATATAAAGACGTTCACGAGGAAAATGTTAACAAATTGGCGAATATGAGTGAGCAGGAAATTCTTGCGGAACGTCAACAATTACTACAGACATTGGGTATTTTAGTTTGCTTGTTAATTTGGTTATTGTTTGTTTTAACCGAAATGTCATCGCAGATCCATCAATGGTTGAATTCTTGCGATCTAGACGTAGCGAACCCAAAAAGATGACCAATCCAAAGCCGAAGAAAACTGTCTCATTCAGCGAAATTGATGAACACCAGTATCCAATCAATCAATTTCACAATGAGGATGGAAAGTGGTTACATTTTGATACAGTCGAACCAGACAAGCTGGAGTGGATGAAAGAAATTACAAGCACCTATCCGAAAATCAAAACGGGAGAACAATTTGAAGCAAGGTTTCAATAAACAAACTAACTGCTGAATGTTTTACTGAATGTTTCTAATTATTTAGATTTGATTGGAATGGTATTCTGTTGCCTTACACAATGGATGAGACAAACAAGAATGAACGGGAGCTTTATCTGCATGGCGAGGATCCGCACAGACCTGGCTACACAGTACAGGAATTATTTCGTTTGGCTAGATCGAATGTTGCTCAACAGCGAATTGCTGCCTTCACCAGCATCGCTGGCATTTTGCAGATGTACAACTCTGGACAATACCAGGAAGTTCTGGAATTGCCAATATCCAAAATGTTTTTTCTAATACGTTTTGGTTTCGACGAAAATAATCCACCAATGTTGGAAGCTACGTCCAGGGCGATGGCAAGTTTGTTTTACAATGAAGCCGATGAAGTAAGTTCATCTTGGATACTCAGAAGTCAGAACACAAACTCAATACATTTTCTTTCTAGTTTCTTTTGGATATGTTGTGTGAATCACATCATTGGACAATTCAACCAGTTTTGGGTAATGCAGACACTCAAGACGCATCCATGGAGCGTGATTTCCAAAAACTTTCATTGAATCATCCCGCGCAGGGAAATGGCTCAGAAAACAGTAAAGAAGAGGACAGTGACTTTGTCTTGGCTGAAAAGGATCTAATGCAGTGTCTTTTAAGGACTAACATTTTACAACGCATAAAGTAAGAATATGCTAATTATGATCAATTTGGCTTATTCATTGATTATATTATTCCAGGTACGTTCTCCAGACTGTGCAACCCAACAACACAGCCGCTCTGTCTTGCTTCAAAATTTTAATTCGCATAGCGAGACATTCTTCTGAATACGCCAAGTTGATACTGGAAAGTGAAAGTTTGATTGAAGTCCTTTTCGAAAACTTTTTGCCATTAATGCACCAACGAACTCGTGAGACAATTTTGATTTTTGGACAATTCTGTTAAATTAATTGAGGTTTACTTTTCAGCTGCATCATCAATCTACGGCAGTCCACAATATTTAGTTCTGAAGCTGTTTCGAATTATCATTTCCTACTCGCACAGAAACTTCTCTTTTGGGCCGCTGAAAGGTCTTAAAAACATTCTTTACGATTACATCTCGGCACGCGAAGATTTAAATGTAAGTCGGTGGGGGCAGAAAACAAATCGTTAAGGAAATTATAATAATTGAGTCAAAATTTTATTTTAGTACAATCTAATTCGAGTACAAATTGAAACCTACAGGACGTTGCGGCTCCTGTTTCTGTTCGGCGAAGATGACCATTTGTTCCGGTGAGTAGTTATACAGAAATCAAGTTCTTGACAATATTTCTGATGAGTGGGTCGGCTTCATAGAAGCATTTTGCTGTTAGATAAGCAGTCTCACATGCATCCTCTCCGTCTGAAGACGAAATTATGTTTCAAAATGGGAAAGGTTTTTTGTTAAAATTAGTGACTTACGAATGGTATCGCAGACATCCGTCAATTTGTCTGCCATTTTCTGCATGTCTGGTGGCAACATGTGGTAAACGTCTCTGAAATGAATTGAACCATCTTTGTCGATCTAAAGAACAAAAGTTCTTAAGTTATTGTTTAAGTTCAATTTCAACATTTACCATTCCAGCTGAGTGCAATAAGCAGTTTATGTAACATTTCAATTCCGGGACATCAGGCAGGTTTCCTTCCCTCGCTTCGTCGATTATATCTGTCAAATAAATCGTTAAGTCCAGCTTAAGTTTATTTGCAATTGTTGTAATCTTTTACCATTCGAAACCGTTGTTCTCTCCTGGCACATTTGATGCAACATGTTCAGCACTTCCTGTACATGATCCGGTAATTGAAATTGCTACAAAAATAATGGTGAAAACTGGAATTTTTCTTGAAACTTCCTTAATACTTACTCCCAAAGCACCGCACACAAAGCACAAGAGAAAGATAACTTTCATCATTTTCTATCGCTGACTTAACTGACTGCCTGCTTCCAAACCATCCACATTTTATATTTATAAATCAATAGCAGAATAGCCGTCTTCCCTCCTAACTCCTGCTGTAATTGCTATAATTTTTGACCGCACATTTGCATGTCACCGTGGTACTTCGTTATTTGCTCATTCATTTCATCCGTCAATTATAGCAATTTATTCGCACCATTACGATTGTCTCTGGACTGGGCGTTTACCTACTTGAAGTTTAACGATGACAACGCTAAAGTGATAAGGCAGCATACGAGTGCACTGATGGCAATGATTTCGGCAGCCATCGTAGACAGTGAACGTAAGTGCGCCACCGAGGCGTACAATGTATTTTCTGAAGTAATCAAGACTATGACCTGTAGGTGGTTCCATGAGGCCACAAAAAATGGTATTCAACAGGTAACTAGCGGTTCTGAAACTAAATCATAATTATTCTAAATGCCCATTTATTTCAGTTTACTCAATACATGTTGCTGGCGAAATGTCTGGAAGCTGCTCGGCTAATTCTGAAAAATGCTGACTTATCAGATTTTGTTCAATCGTATTTTATTCCCTTCATTGAGTCTGAACGTTTCGCTGAGATTTGTTCTAATTTGTGGTAAGTAATTCCTGCTATTGCAGTAGTATTAATTTATTTAAATTTATTTAATTTTCTGCAGTGAATCATCAGTTATAGCATCGGACCACGTAGAAAAGAAACGGACAGATGATACTCTTCCTGGAATTAATGCTGTTGTATTCAACAAGGACTCCCCGGTTTTAGTGATAAGCGAGAAATATTCGTTCGTCTTCCTTCATGCCGTTTTAAAGTTTCTAAAAGGATTATCCGAACGTATTCCCGGCTTGGATGTCAGGCTTACATTTTTGAATCAGTGTCTTCGAAAATATTTAGATTCAGTTTGTGTGGATTACGATACTCAGATGTCTAGCAATTGGTTCCAGCGCGGAGAACTCTTTTTCCTGCTAGATTTCCTAAAAGCAGTTGACTTTAAAGAATTCAATATTCCACCAAAGATGCTTCTACATCTGGCTAACCGCGTATTGACGTCTACTATTTCCGAGGACGCTTTATGCCTATTAGAGCTATATTTGTTTAATCCACAAATTTTGGGCGTCGAATCGGTTGATCTTCATCTTTGGATGCAATTTTATCAAAATTCATTTAGACGAGTAAACATTTTGAATTCAAATGATAAATCGGTTTGACTGACTTGTTTTAACTAATTTCTAGAATGGTACCTCTATAGAAGGCTTTACTCAGCTATCGACGAGTCAATTTAATTTGCCTGAGGATTGGCCTTATTATCCCTTGGTTTTCCTTTTGGATCAGCACATAAACTCACTTAAAGTTCATCAACTGCCAGGAGCAGGAATGGGTTCGTAAAAGCCGCATTTAGTTTATACAATTAATTAATTTGCGTTGTTTTTTTTTCTTCAGAGGAAGCCGAAAAAAATGTGATAACAACTTGTTTCAAATACGTGCGACTGCTGGAGGCAGCTGGATTAGTTGTGGCCAGCCCAACTGAGCGATTGATGTATTTAATGATTGCATTTTTGGGCCCGCAATCGACATTCCTGGATGAACAAATCAAACAACTTTTGCAAAATGTTGTTTTGGAATTTTTCGCTAGCAACAAAGACACAACGTTCGAGTTAGATAGACATTTTGAAGGAAAAAGCAAGTTCGAGAATCTCTACACCCTATTTCTGGAGCATTTTCAAGCAGCCAGTTATGGAGATCCTATGTTTGGTGCTCTGGCGCTAGTTCCATTGGCCCAAAAATATGACGTTAAGTGGAGGAAGCGTGTTTGGTCAGAACATGTCGTTGTCATGCGATTCATAACTTGCACGGAACAACAGGTATGTCATGGTAATTTTAATGAAAGTAACAGGAATTTATTTCAAACAATTCTAGTTGCTTGGATCAATGGACGCATATTTGACGCCCAATGAATCAGACGTCAGTTTGCTGGCAAATTATGCTGCAGCAATTAGAGAGAATAATGTACGAAAAGGATCTGTCACTTTTAAAATTGCTACTCATCATCTGACTCAGAAGAGAATTGCCAATCAAAAAATGTAAACTTTTAATTTTTGTATTTTTATTAATGTTCATCACATGCAAACAATAAATTAAATACAAATTGACAGTAAATTCTCGTTTAATCGGCTTCATTGGGAGAACCTGGTCCTTTGCTGGGTGATCGGGATCCTGAGCGTGAACGATTTTTAGAGCCCGAACGAGAACGTGAGCGAGAATGATTTCTCGAGCCAGATCGTGATCGACTGCCAGAGCGACCTCTTGAGCCAGACTTTGATCGGGACCTACTTCTTGAGCCCGAACGTGACCTAGAACGACTTCGAGAAACAGATCGTGAGCCGGACTTTGATCTGCGTCGTGATCCCGACCGACTGCGGGAACCGCTGACTGAACGTGAGCGACTCCGATTTCGTGAGCCAGATCTGGAGCGTGATCCCGAATCATCCGACACAATTCGCTTTGGTCTGCGCTCAGTGTCGCTATCTTCATCACTAGCTATCTTCAACTTGTCAGATCCTCCACTGTCAGACTCACTGGTTGATATCGTTGCCTTTGAAACAATGCGACTCTTCTGCTTTGTTGTCAAACCTTCCACTTCCTTCTTATTCTTTTTCTGTTTCGCCTCCTTGGCTGAAGGCTTCTTACGGTTACGTTTTTCTTGTGGACGATCACTGTCACTATCATCACCCCCTGCCTCTCGCTTGTCCTTTCGCTTTCGTCCGCCTTTCGACTTCTTTCGTGGCGGTTTTTCCGTGTTATCTTCACGCGGTCCACCGCTGTTGTCCGAATCGGAGACGTATTCGTCGCGACGACCACGACCACGCTTCTTTTCCATCGTTGCCGACTCTGAGAAGAGGAGCGCACCTTTCGTCTTTTCTTTGTACTCTTGACGCTTCTGCAGCATCTCCTCCTTTGTTTTGTGGCGCTCTTCTTCCATACGCTTACGATCATCTTGTTGCTTCTGCTTGAATGCAGCTCGCTCGCCCTCTTGCTTCTGTCGGAGACTGCGCTCCTCCTCATCGATGCGTCTAGCCCGCGCTACATGATACTGAGCCTGTGACAGCAAATCTTGACACTGATTTGCCTCCACACCAGCCAGAGCTATATTGTAGCGAGTCTTATCACCATGCTCTGATAAATATTTGAAATACTTGTGCGCCAATCCCAGCTCGTGGACGGCCTGCAGCACAACAGACAGCACAGATTTTTCGTCGCGGAGAATCTGCATCGCCAACCGTTGCAGCACAAGTGCAATGTTGAACAAGAGCACAGTGTCTTGTGGCGCAACCCGTCGCGCTTTCAGCAACACCATTTTCGCTTCGGTCAGTTTGCCGGCACGAAAAGAGGCCCTGGCCAGAAACTGCATCACCTCCACATTGTTGTACTGATAAAATTTCTTCAAGCAATTCTCATACATCTGAATGGCACTTATGTATTGCTTTTGTTCAACATAAATGTGAGCAATGTTCAGCCACACGTCGGAGAAATCAGCGGTTGCCTCACGGACTTGTGCAAATATGTCACGAGCCTCAATAATGCAGCCCTTGTGTGCGAGAACAGCTCCGATTCCATTTGTTGCCCAAATATTTCGCGGATCATTTCGAAGAACTTGTTTGAATATGGCCAACGCCTTTTCTTGGTGCTTCTTTTCGCGCTCCCTATCCTTGGACGTTTGATGTAGTGTCTGCAGCCAGAAGTTGCCCAATGCAATTTGCGAGTAAGCGTCATTGGAGGTGGCTGGATTCTTTAAGATTGTCTCGAATGCCTTCTGACCCAAAACCCATTGCATTTTCGCCAAATGCAAATTACCTAACAGCGACCGAGTGTCTGGATTTTCTGTGTTTATCTTCAAAGCGTCCTTGAAAAAATCGGATGCCACGAAAATAAGACCTTTGTCACGTGCCATGCAGCCCAAACGCAAATAGCAATCTATGTAATTGGGATGCTCCTTCAAAATATCTTTGTAGAGTTTGTCCGCCTTATCGAATGTGCACATCGCCTCGTGCAAACGAGCCAAATTGTATTTCATCGTGACAGATATGGAGTCGTAATAGTTGGAGTGATGTGTGGCATCATCACGTGCTCGCTCCAAAGATTCCTCCAGTTTACTCTTGGCCACGTCCAGCTTATTTAGGCGATAGTTCAAAGCAGCTAAGTTGTTGAGAATTTCCGGTGGGATATCATCCATAATGTTGTCTTTCAGAATATTTGTAGCCATTCCGTAGGCCTCTAATGATCCGTGTAGGTCATTCTGTTCTAGAATTTGAGCCAACTCAATCCAGGCTTCAACGTCATCTGGGAACTGCTCAGTTACCTTCTTTAGATGCGTTTTGGCGATATCGCGTTTCGATTGTGAGGTGGATGAGGCGTAGAGGGAGCCAAGAATTTTCATCGTTTCGTAATTGCCAGGCTGTGCCTTAAGTACCTTCTCAAAGCATTGGGCCGCCTGAAGGAAGATGTTCTAGTTTAATAATAAATAAATAAGGATAATCTAATAAAATCATACATTTTCGGAGTCGCCTCGATAGATGTACATTTGGCCTAAGCCAAAATGGGGCAGTACAAAATTTGAAGGGGCGAACTGCGTCGACTGGTAATAATATTGGAACGCTTGGTCATAATCCGCTTGAACATGGAATGAACGAGCCAGTTGGTAACAACTTTCGGCTCTCATCGCCTCATTTTCAGTGTTGTGGAAGGCATGCAATGCCAGATGCTGAACTTTTTGGTAATCCTATTGAAGAAGAACTTGTTTATTGTAAATTTTTATCTATTTAAGGGAATCCAAATTTTGTACCTTTTTGAAGAAGAAATGATTAGCCAAATGGTTTAGGACCATAGGATTTGCCGAATCAATAGTATACGACCGCGACAGCATTTGAACAGCAATACGGTTGGATTCAGGTTCGTGCAGATTCAATTTAAGAATTGCCAAACCAACAAGAGCGCCTACGCAATTCACATCTAGCTCAAGAGCACGTAAGAAGGCCATTCTGTCGATAAAGGAATCATATAATTTCAAATAATTCTTCTAAACAACAAACAAATGTCTTACTTGGCCTTTTCCTGGTTGTTCATCTTCAAAAAACAATGTCCCATACCAAGTCTAACCGCCGCCGGGCAATTTGGGTTTGTTCTTAACGCTTTTTTGTAAAACGCCAATGCTCCGCGATAGTCTTTCTTGTTGAAAGCAATGCAGGCTTTGCCCAGCAATGACGGAATATTCGACGGGGACTGGTTCAACACAAAATTAAACTGCGCATCCGCCTGGTCCATTTTATCGCCTTCCAACAGGCAGAAGTAGGCGCGTCCCAGCAAATGGTTCTGGTCGTACATGATAATTTTGTCTGCCGTCGTGTACAAATGTGTGGCCTTCATGAATAGTTCGCGTTTTCTGTCTTTAGATTTTTCGCGATTCGCCTCCTGCACATAATAGGCCGCCAAAATGTCATAGGCTCGCATTTGATCCTTTTCAAAGTCACGGTAGTCAATATTGGCATCGGCACGAGCTGATTCAAGGATTTTGATAAAATCTTGGGTTTTGCCCTGCTTGTAGTAGGCAACCTAAATGAATGGGCAGAATGTGTATAAAATTAATATAAATAAATAATCTTCCAATGGTGCCAAGCTCATAAATGGTTTCATAACCTCTTACCGAAACATTGACCCAGGTGTTGAGCTGGGAACGCTCCTGCCGCAAGATGCCTAGAACTTCTTCACCTTCAGGTAACTGGTCTGGGTCCAATTCAATCACCTAATTAAAAATTAAAAAGGTGTTTAATAAAATATCGGTGGCAATGTTTTGAAAATATATTGTATTTTTTTGACCCTCACTTCGTCGGTATCCCGAAGCGGGATTTCAATCGATCCGGACGTCATCTTTGCACTGTTTCGATTCTATTTAACTGCATTTACTAGCAAATGCTTTTCAAAACACTTTTGTCTGCTGTAATTTATTATATTTTAAGTATTTAATTCACAGAGTCAAAGTAAAAACTAAAATGCAGCACCAGAAAAATACACATTTTCGTCCTGACGCGACAAATTCAGAATTCAGCTTGTGTAGGAAATGTCAGATAAATGGATGCCGATATTATCGAAAATATATATATTTATAAACAACAAGACCGCCATCTTTACGTCGTTTAGCAAACTTTTATTTTAATCGACACTGACTTCAGATTTCGAGAAAATTGATTGATAAATAAGATTAATCTTATTAGTCATAATTAATTATTTTACGAATTTTTCATCCTTTAAAATGTAAAAAAATTCATTGACAATATTGTATTTTCCATGTCTTTTTTAATATAAAAAAATAATCCGCTATTTATAGACGTCAAATTAATGATTAAATTAAACTTTTGTATATAATTAAATAGGTCTTAATATCATTATTCATATTATATAAATTCAATATTATAACTGTCTAATTAACAAGTAAACTCTCTTTTGTATAAAAGTTCCGATGATTAACAATTACATCTCTAAAGTTTTTTCAGTAATATTTCAATATTAAGAATTAAATTATTAAGTTTTAAAATGTCTAAGATCACTCAGAATACCTCTAAGCTGCCACTTAAAGATACATCGAAAAAAGTATAAACATTTTCCATATAGTTATCGACCTGTTTACCGTAAATTTAATTTATTATGAATAAAGGTGTCGAAGTTGAATATCCATGAAGCTTCCCGTTCCATAAAATTGACTCGTTTGGGCAAGAGAAGAATAGATTCGACAATTGAGGAACAGCTAAATCCTACACGAGATAAACATTACCCGAGGCGATCTAAAAGTGTTAGCAATGAAGTTGTCTCACGTTACTTCTTGAGAAACGTGAGTAAAGAAATTGTTGCATCGTCTCAAACGCATGTTAATGATAGACAATCACGACCTAAGATGAAAACGAATGCAACACAAACAAAAGTAAATAATAAAAAGAGACGCTCACGAAGTGTTGATAACACATTGCATAATGACAGTTATTGGTTGAGAAGCACTTCTAT
>JANSTS010006350.1:0-21569 GCA_026546915.1 Sylvicola fuscatus | reverse complement strand
TATTAATATTTTCCCTTCCGTACATCAAATAGCCACACACCACAGCTTGGTTTGCTTTCTTAAAGAAAAAGGAGAGGAGGAAGGGATCAGTTTGATGCAATAACAACAATGCATTTCGTATGGTGAATATTGCAAGGAAAATTACACTGCAGCAGCGAAAATCTCGCTACAAAAAAAGTTGTACGCGACGGTGGTAATAATAATGATATAAGCGCGGACGTGTACGCCAGTAAACATTTAATTTAAAACAATTTCATCTGAAAATTAATTTTATGTATAAGACATACATTAATAATATGCGGAACATGTCTCCACTTGATTTTATTTCCATTCTGCTGTATGGCATCGCTCCCTGGTGACACTGCCAAGATACAAAAGGTGCACATTAAAGCTTCTATATTGGAGCATCGTACCAAATATTTAAATTAAGGCATACACTTTTGATGTGTGCTTTAATGTTTTAACAAAGAAAATGAGAAACCTTAAGAAAAAACGACACGTTTTTCAATAAGGATTTTTAACATGTCGATTTCCTCATCAGCGAGCTGCACAAAAATGTTCATGACGGAAATTTACACAGCAAATGAGAAAAGTGCGTCTTTATGTTAAAAAAGAAACGAAGCAAATCAGAAAATGCAATATTCTCTTCGAAATTAACCAGAAAACGCGCACGAAGAAAGGAGTTTAAATTGCTGGATGCTTCTCGATTCTCATAAAACATGTCGTCGATCCCAAATTCTTCCTGACATTTGCAGCATTACAGACCGATTTTTTTTTTGTGATTATTTTTTCCAAATTAAAAAGAAACAAAAAATTAGTTCATTTGCTTAATTTACATCAACAAATAATAGCAGCTGACAGCGATGTGTATCAATGGCAAAATTTCTGCGCATGCAATGCGTGAGGTTGGCCGCGTGCATGTGGTTCATCTTTGGTTTAACATCGCATAAATAGTAACAATCTGGCTTAGTCTGGAAGCTGTTGAACATTTAATGCAAACTGACTTCTTAACATCATCTCAACAACAGCGATTAATTTTCATTATGCAATGGATAATAACAGAGAGGTGCAATGCAAAATAATAGTAGGTACACCTAAGACGATTACTATCGTGTTCGACATTTCTCACCTCACGTGCAATGGCCGCGTTTGCGCTGCATGTTTTTGCACTCGTGCGATCAACCTTATGCGAGTTACCATTCAATTGTACAGAGATGCGTAAATAATCAATACTTAAGCCGATCAATAAACAATTACAAAGTACTTACTTACAATTTACTTCTCACCGTGTGTAAGCTTGGTTCTGCAATTGAATTAGTCTGTGGTGGCTATTTGTGGAGACTGCTTTTTCCCATAGTGGAGGAATTTTCATTTCTATCGCATCGTCCGGACAAACGCCCAATAAGTCGTTGCATAATCTCAATGTGACAAAGAACGCACAGACTTGGTATTCTATTCCATTGGCATAAAGGACATTCACTGGCCATAACTTCTCACGCGGAAAAGGCACAACTAAAACCTCTCTGAATGCACTTCGATAACCTTTAAGTTCTGATAACAATTCGCGCTACCAATTTCTTTTGCGCTCAACGATTTGCTATGATTTTTCCGCCTTTAGATTGCTATGTGCAATTACCGTCGCGGTGGAACTTAATATACAGGATTTAGTTAACCGATATATTGCAAGAATATAACATAGAAGTAAAACGTTTAAACGATTTATTCAGTAAACTCAAAGTACAAGTGTTTTTTTTGTTAGAACTTGTATATGAATGAAGTTAAATTCGTTTGTGTTAAATTGCAACTTCATAGCTTTAATTGAATTCCATGCACAAAACATTTACGCGATTTTTCACTCTAATTTTTATCATTCAAATAAAGTATAAATTGATTAAATCGTGAACAGCGTACTTCAACGAACCATGAATGGCAAATTGATTGCACCATCACCTACCAGCTACAGCACCACAATGTTCAAATTATGTAGATTAATCGATCCTAAATTACACGCATTTGTATGCCAATTGAAACCGACAAATAAATTAACATGCATTACCTGTTTAATTGCGACAATGAATCGATTTTGATTTATTTCGCATTGGCGTACAAGCATGGCCAACACTGTCAGCATATACGATGTTCTGCACGGCAATCGGCCGCAACCAGTCCGACATCAAAGAAGATGCGGCGCGCTTCACGAAAACTTCAAAAGACGACTGTGTACGGGCAAAATGGCAAGCGCCCAACATTGTGTGCTTTGCATAACAATAAATTGAATATGTTTGCTTTCTAATTGTTTTATGTTGGCGTTATATTGCAATGTAGAATTGTCGAAATGCGTTCACAATCAATCAGCGCAACACAAAACCAGCGACTCCCAAGTTCCTACACACATAACATAAGATGAAAAGTATGCTGGCACAGGCATAGGCACAAATGGTCAATCTAATTGTGGCGATATTTCATATGAATTGCACAATGTTGGCACAGTTAATGGACTGGAATCTATTTAGACATTAAGACGCATCAACGCGATGTTGTGTAAAACCACAAGAAGAGCGTAAATTGCACTGCATTTCATTGTTGGGGCTGCCCGTTGCATTGTTGACATAATATATGTATGCAGAAAACAAGCGCGGCCGGCTAGCAAATGTGCGCGGCGCGGCAGCTTTTGGTGTGTGACATTTCGCGAATTGACTCACTCACCACTAACAGTTTCTTCTCACCATGCGGAAAATGACGCGCTTTCTTGAGTGCGCGCTGTTTGCTTATTGTTTTAATGATTTCTGCGCAATCCTACTCCGAAAGGAAAATGTATGTGGAATGCGCCGCATGAAAGCAACATACATGATGAGAACGAAACGGGTAAGGTACACAAAAATTGTGCACTTTGAAAATTGAAGACGAAAAGCACATATAGCAACATACGTTGCGTCTGTAGAGTAGGAAATTAAAATTTAAGAAAAAAAAAAGGGAGAGGTTACACGTATGGGTTATATATTTAAAATATGGCGGCAAATGGCCAGCATAACTCCGCCGCGTGCTCTATGGGGTATGAAGAGGCTTGTGCCACAGCGCCAAAGCGAAGATCAAAAGCTCACCTGGGTTTGTCTATAATTATAGCGGATGGACTTTTACAGGCACTTTGTCTTTAAGCATTCGCTTAATTTATTACATTTTCCTTTTTCCCTCTTCGGCATTGTTGCGTTGATTTTGCTGTGGTTTGTTCACAATGTTCTATATAGAATGTTCTTTTTCGCCGTAAAATATTTGTTCTGTTTGATCATATACTCTACCGTTTCTAAGTAAAAGAATGTGCGCATCGGTTGTGCATGCGGCTGACACATTCGATAGTGGCTTTTTGCGGTTATTGTAAGTTTAATTTACAATTTATAATTAAATTGACGACATTCTTAAGTATAAATCAGAAAAAAATTTAGTATCAATAATTCAAATTAAAATATAATTGTTTATCTTTATCCTATTTATCAAAGAAAACTACTCATTTACTGAAACAATTTTAATACATCTCTTCTAATATACCACACTATTCTTACCATTAAACTATAATTTAGCAACACATTCCTATTTTACTATTATTTTCATTATTATACCTAAGTCAAATTGAACTAAGTATAGTTCTCATCTAGATTGCACTCGAAGAAGTCGATCGTTTCAGCCAGTCTAATGAGATGCATTACCAACACATCCTTAGAAGAAGTCGCACAATTATTCTTCTACATATATTTATTTTGTTATCAAATTGCCTATATGCACAACATTTGTCTGCTGGCATCAGAAGTAACCACAAATATTAGTCAATTAGTGCAGAAGATGCTGCAGTGTATGCGAACAATTTAATGGCGTTATCTAAATTATGTTAATTCAACACTATATGTAGATTAAGGCATATACTCCACATCATCACTATAAAAGGAGAATAAGATCATTTGGTTGGGAATCTTTGAATGTCTTCATATAGTGTAATCGAGTGCAGTGTGGAATTAGATGATGATGGCCAGTAAGTGGTCATTTGTGTGGCGGAATGTATCCCAATGGAATGCTCCATGCTTGTTGGAGCTGCTTTTTTAAATGCAAATGACATCCGCCGTTCGCAGACTGCAAGCCATATATGTGGATTGAATGTGTTCTTAATTTTTATTGTGTTGCTGTGTTTTCGTTTTATTAACGGCACAGTAATTTCCATTCCTCAGAAACTGTATCAGACATCGATGACGGCTTAATTTTCTCTCACCAACAATAATGAAGATAACATCATTCTGGGCACTGCAAGAGGCGCTACTTAAAATGTGCATCACTGTTATGTGGTGCACAAGTGCAATGCTCCAACATTTTGCATTACACAAATTCTCTCTTTTTGCAAGCGTTCACGTGGTGCTGCTGCTGCTCCAGTGAAATTAAATTTTGATTATAAACAAATTTCCAATTCATCATTTTCTTTGTTTGGGTGTTGCCCAACATTTTATGTACTCTTATTTTTCTGCAGTTACTGCTGACGAGACTGTTGCTCATTTATTACAAAGCATTTAGGGATTTCTTAAATGTTTCAAAATTGTATACCCATAAAATTATAACGCGATTACTTGTGCCGTCTTATTGAGCCGTGACTTCTTTTTCGGTGCATAATTTGGGACGCTTTTTTTTGGAGTCGCCGCCAAAAATGCTGCAAGGGTCTCCCCGGTTGGCAGCAACTGCATGCCATCCCCTGAATGTGCACTCATATTGCAAATGAAAGCGTTTATAACCACCAACCAATTGGTGCGCTCATATCAAAGCTAAAGTGCATATTACAATTTTAAATGGAAATGTTAATGTTCTCAGTAAATTGGTTAACTCATAAAATTCAAGTACGCTATCATAAAAAATATGATTACACGCATTTTGCGCGAATTCACTCGCTTGAGAGTCTGTAACTCTTTTCTGTTTCTTTGTTTGCGCTCCCTGCACTGCCTTTTACACTCATTTGATAACATTCTTCCACTTACAAGAAAGATACTAAGCGGAATGACTTAATTAACATTCGAAGTCTTCGCCATGTTCATATGATATTCATTTTAATAATTTTATGGGCGCAACTGTGAGTTTGCGTAAATTTGCAGTCAATATATGGAGCTGTTTATTAGCAATGTGCTCTAGCCGCTAACATTTAGTATTATTATTTAAATGACTTGTCTTCTTGTGGGCTCGAGTGTCGTTTAATTATGTGTCTGTGTGTTTTCTCAAGGAGATGATTGCTTAAATTATATGCTTAGTT
The DNA here is from genome assembly GCA_026546915.1 of Sylvicola fuscatus. NCBI lineage: Eukaryota > Metazoa > Arthropoda > Insecta > Diptera > Anisopodidae > Sylvicola > Sylvicola fuscatus. The sequence goes on along the minus strand of JANSTS010006350.1, from coordinate 16,294 downwards.
TATATGACTCCTGTCTATAATTAGCATGATGTTGTTTGAATAGACTTAACAGTTTACTTTGAATCATTTCTAAATCGATTGCCACTTTGAACCAATTAATTATTGAATTTTATATACTGTCGTGAATTATTTTTTTAACATTTTGAATCGAATTCATTGTAAAACGTCATCTTATAAATATTAGACGGTTCTAATAAGAATTTTACCATTAATTGAAATATATTTCCATGTATTCAATACCGCACTGAAATAAAGTAATTGTATCACCTTGGCTTATTCCAATAGCAATTTCAATTCGTTTGAGCGACTCTTTTAAAAGCAATAAATCAAAAACGAACAAGCCTCTTTTGTCCTTGGCATTAAGAACCATCTCAATCACAACGTTGTGCATGATTCGTCTAACAAAACGGAACAACGTCGACAACTCAAGATTCAGTAAGTCACAAACTCGCAATCTAAATAAGTTTCGTGGTCTAATTACATATCATCGAAGTATGTGATGCTCTTGAAGAAAAAGTAATGCCACAATATGCAAGCGAGACATATATCTTAAGTAGGAAAACATTATGAAACATTCATACAAACACAGACTCTGCGGCACGGGACATGGAAGGCAAATATAATTCAATATGTTTGTTCGTTAAACATGCTACACATACTTTATTTCTCACACTTTACCATAATTTTCTGAGATACCGTCCTCTTTGGTGCGCATGGTGCTCTCGAGCTTTGATATGCATAATGACGTGGATTATCATATATATACACATGTGATAATATATTGCAAGCAAATGTCTCTTGTGTTTAATTTAGCATCAAAAGTACAACAAATGCTGCCAAAGTACACCTTTTTATGCAACTTCGCGGTCTCACACATTTTTTGTGCTCAGCCATTCAGAGTCACACATGCACTCGTCGTGCTGTTCTAATAATTGAATAATAAAATCTTTTAGCACTATAATTTTGCAATTTTGTATTTTTGTTTTGTAAAACATCTCTGAAGCTATATCAAATAATTACCTTACTATTGACATATAATTATGTTTTATAATCATTATTACTCCAAAATTAGCACTTAAGTCTCTTGTTTTTCATTTAAATAATGTAACTCACACTTGAGTGACTCCGCCATCAAGTGTTACATATAAGACACATTAAATGATTACATTTACACATGTTTTAATGGCATTTAAAAGGAGACAATAATTTAATGCACAATGCTCGTGGCCAGTGGACCCAAACACCGCAACGTGCCGGATGCATTTCATTAATAATATGCATAGGAATAATTTTACTGCGCTAAAAGGTGACTCGTGTTGATGTTCCCATTGTGATGGTTTACCTTGCACTACGTTAAGTGCTCCTAACACACAATTGAACTAATAGAATAAGTTCAATAAGTGATAAAAAAAAGTATGCCGTAGACAAAGAATGAAATGCGTGGTTTGAGGGCACATGTAGAATTCTATGGTTAAAAAGTAACTGTAAGTAAGTAGCGTGCATTAAGTTAGTGCAATTACCCACCTTTTATATTTTTAGCAATTAAGGTACAGGTGGCTTGACTGTATGTAACTAATTCGCGTTGTTTTTTTTTTAAGTAACAATTTTGTACCTTCTGATTGTTAGTCAGTTAATTTGGATAGGGATCCGTTTTTCACATCACATCACTTAAGGTCATGGCATGCTCAAATGTCGTTTAGAGCTCTGGGTCAATTTCTTTTTAAAATAAATTTTTATTATAAATCGATTATTATTAATTAAAATGTAGTGAATTGCTGTTTCGAAAAAATGTAAGGTTCGCCGTCTAAGTCTTTCATTTTTACAAAGAACAAAATTTTCTTATCGATTTGATTCCTTGCTAAAAACCTGCTTAAATTCTGTTTAGCCTAACTTAAATTTAATAAAAGTCAACACTAACCATGCACCCTGTAATAAAACATGCGCCTGTTATTTCTAGAGCATTTATTCCGTTGTCATCTGTAACATATTTTTCATACACGCGTGCATTGAATCCTTGAGACACATTATGGCAGTAGCTCGAGCCACACGCTAAAGACATTTCTCTGAATTGACTCGCTTTTCGCGAGATGCTTCTTCACAACGTTCTGCTCAAGATATTTATGATTTATCTGCGACGAATTATTTATGAATTTATTGTATTTAATAAATAAACATTGCATTCAATTGAGACAATAAATCAAAAACAAACAAAAAAATAATACAAAGTCACTCTTTCTCTGCCACACGGCAACCACGCGGCCATAAATGGGACGCTTTCAGGATATTAATATTCAATTCAATCGATCTGGAAACACAATGACAACGAATGTCTTTCGCGGTACATTTTATCAACGATTCAGCAATAATCCACTTCCATATATTTTCTTGTGTGTATTGTGCAGATTGTCTTTGGCTTCCGTCGTGAAATGTTTGCCACAATTTGAATGAGAGCATATTTTGAAATAATATCTATAACATAATCAAGAGCTGAGAGGGCAACAGGATAAAACTATCTGAAGGCAAGCGAAATGATAAATAGGAATTATTTATATTGTCAATTGGATTGTGTGGCCAAAGAGCTTAAGGTATAATATGTTTTAATCTCATTATGGAATTGAATTGAATATAATTCAGAGATGTCAGCGAATTGAACTGCAGCGATTTGAAATAAATATATTTCAATGTTCTTTTTAGTAGAAGCGGTTTGAAAATTATTAGCTTCATGAAAGTTAGGAAAGACAGCACAATATGTTGACATAAATTGTCATTTGTCTGAATTAAGCATAAGAACATTTATGTAGTGGGGATTCTGGAACTCATAACTTGCAGAGTACCGACATTTGATCCGTTCACTTGCAAAAAGTAATCTAAAATTTTTGGAAATTGCAATTATTTCATTTTTTAGTATTTAAAAATACTGATTTGAATCTTAGAGCCATTCTTAAATGAATTATTAAACCAATTTCCTTTAGAAAGTATATTTGTTTAAGATAAATTTCTTCTTCGTTTTTATTGAGACTAAAATTCATGAACTAACCTGCACTTCCGTTAAAAGCGTTCAAATTAAAGTTCAATTATGCATATATGCTTTCAACCGATATTTCACGTAAAATTGATTTTCTGTTTTCTAAACATATAATATACTATTTCCGGGATTAATATTTTTTATCGTTTGTTTACCGACGAAAAATCCAGATCATCCATTTACACAAACTGAACATATAGCGATGTATGGGAACCCATAAAAACTCGATTACATATGGCGCTAATCTGACGTATCTCGCAGTGGAGAAAATTAAATTGAAAATCGCGCCAGAAACCAACGAAGTACATTCATCAAATCGTGTTCAAAATTAAAGAATCATCAAATACTTATTTTCAAAGTTTTATGGTAGATGAGTTGAACTGCAAAGAATTCAGAAATGGAAATAATCGATTTATAAATAAAGTATGTATAGGAAAATGTATCTAATTTGACAGTCAAAACTTTCAACAGCACCAAACAAACTTTTTGCGTTGAACCTTGGTGTTAAAGAAGCTGCGCAGAGCTATGTTTACCAATCGTGGCATCATTTCTTGCAAATTAGATCTTTAATTAGAGGAATATGTGTTGTTACAGTTAACTAATTACCCTTCATTTTAATGTGGCTCATTTACTGCGATAGAAACGGTTTTGCTGGCGATTTGTAGTGATTGTTGGCGATGTTGCTATCCAATAAAGTGATTTTAATAACAAGATCGTTTTTCAAGTATGGTAGTACCTTGAGTTTTTTCTAGTCAAATCGTTAGTCTAGTGCAGTGATTTGTTGGGCAGAGGTATTGGCATTATGTTGTTGTTTTCATTTTCTCTATTCAATTTGATTGTTTTTTGATGGTGTTTTTATTTGTGCATGATTAGAGCAGAGTTATTACAATCATTTTTTTGCTGTTGTTGGTGGCTCGTGGTAATTTTTTTCTTCTGATCTTCTTCCATACAAAATATACGATTCCACTTTTCAAACTGCTCTGAAAAAAATGTGTTCAATGGGTTTTTAAATGCAACAACAAGTCTTCTGCGATCTAAATTACTTTAAAATGATCGAAGAGGTTTTTGGTGCAATTTTCTGAGGATTATTTTCCCAAATTTGCTTATAAACGTTACAAATTATTTGGGGTAAAAAATATGTAAAATTGCCAGCAATAATTTTCTCATTTGACCGTATGAATTACAAATATTCGTTGAAGAAAAATCAATTTGTTTTTTTTTCTTTGATTTTTTTCTCCTTTTAAATCCAAATGATCCATACTTTTTGAAACAAATGCGTTAAAAATACTGCGCTAATTAAAGCTCTCAGGCTGGTATAAGCATAGTCATCGATTTCTCGGTCCAAGCAGTTTATGTTGTAATGAAAATATAATTGCAGATGTAAAAATGCCAAAACGTTTAAACACTAGCGTCGTTTTTATGTGGCAAATTAGTTTGTTGTTTAATAACTTTGTGTGTGCAACAACATATCCCATATCATATAGTTTAATGAAACTGGCTTACCTGGTGGACTCGCAATAGTTTCGATGACGCTGTCATAGCCATTCGCATTCATTTCGTTTATAAATAAATACGAGCATGTCTCTCAATCTTAAACAAATATTTTTACTTCATTAACATTTTTGTCTCTGCGTAATGCGGCAAAAGGTGAGCTTCTAAACATGCACATACGAGCATATAATATTATTATAACATGTTTTGCTCGCACTAGACTCCATGCCATCCGGCTCTTTATTAATGCTCAAAGTCATTTATAACCAGCATGCTCCAGATGATGTTCGAATGGCTGTTTTAACATAAGTGAACTGTGCTGCTCAGTTGTTTGCGTATTGCCACGACAAACTCGCGATTTAATGATGCGGCCCATTCAAGGCCTCTTCCTCAGTACTTATGGGATCAAATTTCTTTGTGCTGTGTGTTTGCTGATTGCCGTCGTTACAATCATCTTATATGTTATATGCCGTAATTTAATTTTCATCTGATAAAATATTCAAATTAGATATGCCATATTGTAAATGAACGTGGAGGCATCAATTATTGTTGACTAATCGGCGGTTTCATCGGATTTGACCTTATGATTTGTTAGCATGTTTTTACAAGTGCGGCAGTATTTTTATAAATGCAGAGTTTTCTTTGTTATCTGGTTTAAATTCAAGGTCAATCAGTTTTAAATAAATTATTAAAAATGAGATGATGGTTTCGTTTACAATAAACTCCCGCAACTACATTATGATGAGATACATAATTATGTACAGCCGTGTGCTATTTGTTACCATTATTATCATTAAAACATACATATATTGCCATATAGTTATTCCTTATGACTCGCAATATTTTGAACAAAGTGTACTAAAGCATATACTTTATGGTTCTTCTATTATTCTCACGTTCATATCATACCTGGACGCGGACAACAGCGTAGCGGTCTTTTTCTAATTGGCCATGTTGTTATATTATATGGTACCATTTTCGATTCTGTTTTACCATGTCTCTTGTCTGCGTTTGCAAGAAATGCTCGCTTTAATAGTTTGGAGTTGGGACTATCCATTACCGACGTGTGGATGGCATATATCTGTATATAGAGTGTTTAGCGGCAATATGTGGATTAAACTTTTAAATTACTCACCTCTACTTCATTTTATTAGGTCTTGCTTGAGATTTACCACGCTTATTTCAGTTGTGCTATGTTCGGTAAGAGCATTACCATAAGACATGTTTTAAAACATATGTTGTATTTATTTGAACGATGTTTCGCTAATATCTTAACTGGTGTGTCTGTGCGGCGGAAACTTAAATCTCACGTTATGCTACTCAGTACTCACAAATGTGGCATGGTCGGTTTTTGTGTGCATTTCAGAAACGTTTAAATTTATATTATGTAATGCATAAAAAAATCGTGATATTCTGATGCATGAGATGATGCTTAAGGCCTCTATGTCAGTATAATTCGCTCGTTTTTATTTTGTGTTACAGTTGTGGCTCTTATAAATGTCTGGATGATACAATTTGCAGCATTCATCATTTATACATTGAAACCATTTCACACATTTTACGTGTCTGTTACATGTTCAGTTCTTGTCAATGTTCTTTGGATTTAGTTTTTTTTTTTTTTTGTACACGACGCGACGGGAGAAGTGTGTGAAATTGCCGATTAAGCTACTGCGCTGCAAACACTTAACAATATATGCGAACTAGCTGTACAGATTTTTTAGCTCAATTGGATTCATTATCACGATTGAACTTACCACTTACCAATCGCATGAGCATAACTTCGCTTTTCACCTCACACATTTATTGTTATTATATTAAACACAAGGACCATGAAAAATTGATTTCAGTGCGAGTACTCTCCGGACGCTTACAACACTGTAAAAAAAAAATGTATCTTTAAAAAATACAACAATACACGAAAAAATGATCTTGATTCAGGTTTGACGATGTAATTACATCACATCCATCTTCTGTATGTATATAACTATGTATAGATGAATATAAAGCGCGAGTGGGCTTCACGAGTTCAACGTTGAATGCGCTCTCGTTTTGATCCAGTTTGACTGAATATCGAAAAGCGCTGAATTGAAGCAGCGCGGGGCTGATGGAAATAATTTTCTCACAGTAATATTGCGAATTATATGGAGACTTTCACTTTATCAAATTTAAAATGAATCAAATGAAATGAAATGACCATTTGGAATTGAGTAAATGGGAAAAGTCAATGTTCAAACACGAAGACCCACATCAACATTTCTCCATATCACAAGTGGTATATTGCTATATAACAGGTAATAATAATAATTCGTGTTATTCCATTCAATGAACATTAGCCATAGTGATCGTGTTCTCATAACATCAACGTTAATTTACAAACATCCTCATTGACAACGCGCAGCATACAGATTTTTGCCAATAAATCATAATTGGGGCTGCGTGCCCAGGAAACAATAGACATTAAATGCCGATACACATAAAGTCGTATACGAAATGGACTTGGTGGTGGTGCTGTAATGCGTCTCATAAACGTTTAGTTACAGCTATCTATAAATAGGAATTTTGCCTGAAAATGGCGATCGATCATTGTTGATCTGTCTGATCGAACATATCCACACCTAGATTTCTATTAGTTTTTCTCTCACTCGCCATGGGATTTTCACTGCACGAAACAATTTTGTGTCATGGAGGGAATATAACAGCAAAAAGATCATGACCTGTTCACGTTCTATCGATAGGTATATTAAATATTATAGGTAAAAAGAAGTGCACAAAATTAAAAGATTTATAAGTAAACAGCAAAAAATTCACAGCGATATGTGTATATGTTATGTACGTGTACGCTTTAATAATGTTTGTATCTTTATATTGTGCAAGCATAACATATCTTGATAATGGCTAAGTCGAAAATGATGAACCTTAAGTCCACGCTTAAATTGTCGTTATCCGATCAACTGTGTGTTTATATCTGCATCAGGTTGGAGGCAAGCACAACGGCAACAGCAAATGACCATCCTCCTGCCAATGAATTTGTGTGTACATGTGTTACCATCCATTTGTTAGTTTATCTGGTTAAGAAAGCCCAACAAATATATTACATCTTTAAGAGATGTTGTCGGTTGGCAAAACAAACAAGCAAAGATATGCTTGCAACGCCTATATATATGTTCAATTTTCAAAGCACATGAATTCAGTGGGAGACAGAGTGCGCGTACTACAACGAAAAGGGTGGATTATGTATTTTGAATTTTCTTTGTGATTGTTACTTATGGAAATGTTAGACAAAGTAAATAAAATACACTCAAAAAAAAAGAACTTCTTAAACTCAAGATCTGCTCATCTTTGTTCAAACTGAACCAGTATTTTGCAATGTTTTCCTCAATCAACTGGCAGAACAAAATTGCGTCCAATGTTAACTAGCAATAGTCCATTTCCGTCCAAATCGAAATACATTTTCTTAATCCAATTTCCACATAATTGGCATGTAATTGGAAATCGATGATTGCCAATAAATTTCGTTACTTCAGGAGCACGGAGCTGATCGTCATGCAAGTACATGTACTCGCTTATGGTACATGGAAAAATATTGAATTGCAAGAAATCATGTTTCATACTTCACGGTTTCCAGCGGCATTATAATATGGAAAATTTCTCCAAATATTTCTTATTCTTCGCATACACACGTAGGATGACCTACCAAGTATACCTTTAACTATACTTGCGCAGTATCAGCATAGACTACAAAGCGGCTTTGGGTACGTGTGAATTATTTAAGATGACCTTTTGTGCTTAAGAGCGAATAAAAGTTCACATATGCGCTGTGTCGGTTAAACTTCATGTGTTAATACGACCATTGTTTGATTGTTATTTACTTTTTGTATGTTCATAATAATTTTTCTACAGCACATTAGACTGTTAATGACTCAATGAAATCTCATACTGTAAATTTAACTTGTTTTTTTTTTACAATTATATTATTGAATGCCAATTATTTGCTAAATATTTAAGAAACTATTATTACTCTTCAAATATCTATATACACTGCAAATTTGAAATATAGTTATTAGACGAAGAACAATTAACCTGGTGGGTAATTACTGTTTGAGCAAGCTTTTACCAAAAACGATTTTACACCAAAACTATTTTACATTTCGATTCTAAACGTCTCTTTTCATATAAAAAATGGTTATTCTATTATTAATTTTCGCAAATAGAAAGGAATTTGGCCGCATACTTATAACGTTAATGATTATGTCTCAGGTATAGGGTCATAAAATATGTATATGGAATCCATAAAGAAAAGAAAGTACACAGCCCGAGCTAATTGTCTTATGACTTAATTTGTAAACTTATCAGGTGATTTCTGAAGAATTTGACACCTTCATGACAAGTACTTAAAAAAACTATAGCGTCGCGTTACGTTGCGTCGCATCTTGGCTCACAAACTTGGGTTTGCCCAAATTTATCATCTAAAACGCAAACAGGTGTTTGGTAATTTCGGGGAGGGAATTCGTTGCAAACAAACCGAAATAAGGAACCAGCACAATGCTCATAATCTTTCACACAGACTTAATGATGCGTTTCTTTAACGAGCGAAACATGTCCATTTTGAACACCTTCTTGTTATCGTTTTTCAATTCTTCTTAGCCGTCACATCGCATCAGCACCAAAATTCAGTTCGGAAAAAAAAATGTATTTAAAACGAAATAAAAGCAGTTCAGGATGAAAAAAAAAATACTTAATGTAAATTTGAATATGATTAATTACCAATGGTTATAGTTAACAGACAATGTGGCGCATAAAGTTGCGACTGCTTTCCATGCGCCTTTCGCTACATATTTACCCATATCAATGGCTGCTTTTAACAAATCCACAGTGCCCACTGAACGATTCTGAATACCTCGGGCTTACTCACACACATTGACAACATATCCATTTCTTCGCATATTTCAAATTAATCGTTCGTAATTAATATGGATTTAAGGAGCTTAGCCGCGCTGCGAACCAACAACTCTACTAATAAAGTATAGAGATAAAATATACTTTAACTAGTCAAGCGCGTTGAAAAATAACTTACTAAGACGGGGAGGCCCAAGAATGGAACGTAAAAGGCGACGATGATGATATTCAAGTGAAGTGCCTGCAAATCATATGAGCATATGAAAAACTCTGTGCCATTCGATATTGTGACGCCTTTGGTTCCCACAATCGTTTGTACTTCTGGACTATGGAAGAGGTTAATGTTATACATATTGGACGGATGAAAAATTATGTTTTTTGCGTTTACATTTGTTTTTTTTTTTTTTAAACATTCAAGTATATGAATTGGTATCAGAAATTAAGACAACACTCTCTGCGTTCCGACACATATTTAATTCAGATGAATCTTCAAATTTATTTGATAACCAATTAGACAAACAGCTACCTCGCGCAGCAGACATTTTTGACCGCGATTCCGACGTTTTTTTACGTATCAGGAGAAAATATGTTTCATTTATGTGTACCACGCCGCGTTTTAATTTAAATCTGCTCTTAGAACACAATATATCTTAAGTGTATGTTGCTTATTACCGATAATGAATCTTTAAGATGAAATTATATATCTTATGCAAAGAAAGTGCTCTTTTTTTGTGAAGCACATTAGAAGTTATTAAGTTAATTATACCGGTGGATGTAGATTCAAAGAAAATGTTTGTTTGCAGAAGTAGCTACATTTCTGGCCGTGTTTTTTGTTCGCTTCACTAGGAAGTGGAATTTTGAACTAGATTTGTTAGATTGGTCTGTGTTCTTTAAAATGGCTAGAGAAGAAGTTCATCCATTGATTTAAAATTAATTCGCTCAATATTAAATTCCTCAAACTGAAAAAAAACTTCTACAAATTTTAGTGCGGTGTTTCCTATCAATTTACGATGATACTTTTCACCCATCTTATATTTAATTACAGCTAATTAGCCTAATTAAATGTGCGTCTTCTACATCCGTATTTTGTATTAAATACTTAAGTCTAAAGTTTATAAATTGCATTTAATTAACTTGCTCGCCTATTGATGACCGTTAAAGATAAATCAGTTACATAATCACTACGATCGTGTACTCTAGAAACGATTGAATTAGTCAAAGTTGATGGCGCACATTCACAATTCACATGAACACAAACTAAATATCTTGCCATTAAATGTTGACATTCTCGAGAACATCGGGTTGTTCTCATCTACAAAGAAGTCATTAATCAGAAACGTGCGCAATGATGTGTGTTCTTGTAGCGCGAAATATTATACCGCCAGTAGCTGAGCTTCGAAGATGTGTCGTTTGTTAATTGTGAGTGCGCACATTTACCTGTTCGTTATTTGTCTGTTCCTCATATTGTGTGGACATTAAAATGCACAACTTTCCTATTTCGTTAAATATTTGTTCATTGGGTTATCACTCAACATCTCATTGCCGCAGAGCATCTTAAATGCGTAAAAATGTAGAAACAAAAAACCTTAGAAAATATTCGCCACAGATTTAATGTGCCACATTAGGCAGAAATTATTAGCTTTGTCAGCAGTTTAATTATTTGCGAGCCAGATGAATGGGTTACGGTTAAACATCAAAGGGAATTTATAAGAAATTTAAAATCTTTTTTGTTTCAAGTAATTAAACAAAGTTAACGTCTTCTTATGTTATTAAACTGTAGTTTTAGCAAAAATTAGGGCACCGTTCTTTGCACTTATTCAACATCTCGGACATACAGACACGCAGACAAATCTTATTTGCATATTACTCGCTCCTTAATGGATATGTTAAAGATTTTTAATCTTAATTATTTACACACCACGCGACTGCATGCGGGACATGCGGGAGTGTTGTTTCGGTTATCTACTGAACATTTAATTGCTATCCTAACCATTTTAGAAATGATCAAGTTCCTTTTCACCATTCACCTGGTGCACAAATTGAAAATTGATCTGCACGTCGCGTCGCCAATTTACCACTCATGCCATATACATTAAATCGATTGTGGCAATCTTATTATACATGTACACGCAAGCAACTGGAAAGTGTTGAACAAATTCATTGCAAACAAACTGTATGCGATCTGAATTACGGTGACAAACAATTTTCTAGTTCACCACTTCCATTGAAACGAAACCTTTTAGAAACAACACTGGGCACCACGCGCGAAAGATTACATTACTCTTATTTCTTATACGTAAAATGGCCAATGCATCAACTCAAACAGCTTATGGGAAGTCAATTCAAATTCAGGCAGACGTGAAAGACCAAAAATAAATGCCACAGTAGAAATAAAATGTGTACCTGTACGCCATATGATCGACAGTGTAGCAGCCGCTCTACATGCATGTGCAGCGTTCAAAAGGAGTTGCTCCAGCATAAACTCTACATAAGAGGAACTACACGGAAAGCAGACAAAACATATCACTTCAGTTGACATTACTCCGCGACTGTTGAATGTTTATCCACTTTGCAATGTGGAAATATACGAGAATGAAGAATGTCTTCAAGTCGATCTAAATATTTGATCTTAAGTTGCGATTTGCTTTCAGAGGTTTTTTCCTCTTTTATTTAATTCGTATTTTGCTTTTTAGCAAGATGGTTCTGGCTGTGTGTTACCACCGTATGTGTGAACACTTGTTGATGAGCATAAACGTATTATATGAAAAAACGAGAAAGATGCCATTTTCATAAGAACAATCTTCAACTCATGATGGTATCAATGCTATTTGTTTGGTAATTTTTTATCCATTTAATGGTGTTATATACAAATGCTTTTTCAATTATAATCATATCTGATGTCATTACCGTCTTTGCAAAAGCCTATTGCACTTATATTTTTCATATAGTGACTCCAGTTATTTCGTTTCATCTTATCGCGATTACCAGCGGAAAAAACCTCACATTCATGCGAAAAATCAATTGAAGTGCTACTTGTTTTTGCCACCCAAACGTAATTACTAAATTACAAAAGTATGTGACAATTACTCAAGCCCAACGTGTGACTGAGTGATATTTATCGCAAGTACGATAAGTCAAAATCGCAAGAGTCAATCAATATTTGCTCTATTTTTATAGCCGCCAGTTTCTACGAAACTCCACTAAGCATCAGAGCGACTGTCGACGAACAGAAGAAAAAAAGATTGACGAGTGTTTTCTTGAAGCCGCCATACAATCTTCTAGGTGGTTTTGAAATGTGTCTTCAAGAATTCACATATTGATTGATCTTTCTTGACAAATATTAAATCGTTGTCACTTACTTGTTAAGTGTAGTTTTTTTTTTTTTAAGACTTTATAGTGTAATGCTGTTATTTCCTCCGCCCCATTTGGGCTCTATATTCGAGTATGTGAGACAGTCAGCACTGTGACCAGTAAAGATAGCTAGTTGCAATACTTGTACTTTATAACTAACAGCGCTAAATGTGTGAAGCTGGAAATTAAACCGTGAGAGAAAACGTTCATCCATTTGCGTTTAATGATTGTTTGACAGGATCTGCGTGTACCCAAGAGCTGTGTAATGTGTGAGCGAACGAATGTTGATTGAGGTGGGCAAGGTCGCACAAGTGTTAGATTAGTGCTTGTCATTAGCTGTCTGGAGACGTTTGAGTCTCTATAGTCAGACGTGCTGTAATGCGCGTTCTTTATGTTTTCTTGTGGCATAGAAACAAAAGACACTGAGTGAGCATTAAACGTAAATTCGGCCGCAGGTTCATCATGTCAAAACAATTTTACGTCGGATGGATTTGATTGAAATAGTCAAGAGCTCTACATATTCCAACTATAGTTTTTTTTTTGGTTGGTCGTTGTGTACTCATTAATCAATTTCTGGTAGTCACTCACATTAGGATCATGTGTCGAGAGTGTGTGGTCATAATAGGATGATGTGTTAAGTTCTTTGGCATTTATACATTGTTTTAGCTAAAATGTTTCTCATGTATTTCTTATGTACGATGGCAATTCCTAGAAATTCTAATTATGGTAACATTCGACTTTTACTTTACATGGATTCAAAGTATAGAAATTAAGTTTTCTTCATTTTCCACAAACACGTCTTGAATATTCGAGCTTCGTACTACAATTATTTTCTTAAATTACAAGAAAACATTCAAACTCGTTACATAATCAAACACATTCACGACTAAACTTCAATCAAATGTGATGCATTCATTGTCAGCAATATTTAGACACTTGATTGTAATCTCATGAACCACTAATTGATTGATATGTTGATTGGTCAGTGTGAACACATTTAAAGAGAGACCAATTTAATTTCTTTTGAATACTTCTACGAAAATGTTACACCACTGATGACTGACCACATCATTCGTTCGTCATATGTTAGTTTGTAAACGTTCAACTTACACAAGTACATATGACGCAGTATGGTATTCATAAACATATATATAGGTACATACGCTGATGCCTGCGTTTATACAGTAAGCAGTTTTAAATCAATGCACAATTCATGTCACACACTTATAATCTTTAAATTATAGCGACATTAACTGTACATATAATTCGTGCTGAATTTATTGCCATCATCAATAGTCACCGAAGATTGCGGCTCTGTTTTACAATCATATACGAGTACCTTCATATTTTTCCGCTTCAAGTTGAAGACTTGCGGTGGAGCTTTTTCTTTACATTTCATTTGCATTCGCATATTTTATCCCCGACATAACTTTACCTTCGACTTTCCTCACCTGTGCTAAGAAAGACGTATAAGTAGGTGTGTCCACATTTAATGGAAGCATAAACAATCACACATGATCCAGCTGAGCCTGCAACTTGTTGCAATCCATCAGATAAGCTAACACTTATTTAATGACTGTATTTTTTTATTTTCTTGAGCACTTTCTTTAGATGCATCTTCGGTACGTTAAACTGCTTATTCACTACATTATAACGAGATATGTTTCAGCGAAATTAACACTGTATCACTTGCATTGATTAACAATTTTTATTCTATATTAGATAAATCTAATCGATGGAAATTAATTGAAATACATATTTTAAAACGAGCTGAAATAAAAATAGTGGCAAACCATTCGTTGACTATGCATGCAATGTGCACTATGAGAAATGGCAAATGGAACATGCAGATAAACCACGGCGTAAACCGTTTATGTATCCACTTCTTGTATTGATCTCATACGGTAGTCATGCCATGAAATGTACATATTCACCCAACAATGAACATTGTTTTGATCAAACGAATTCATGTTGTTCATATTACTCATCTTTATCATGTTTATTTCTTTACGGCATTACTTTGTTCTCGTTTTCGATGTTTGCAGAGCGCAAAGAGGACTTGACTTGCAGCTGAAAGACAGCCGAAGAACAAAAATATTCACAAAAAAAAAAACACACAAATCGTTGTACTTAATTTTCCATTTGGATTTCGCATTTGCTGCATACATGAGTGTATTGTAAGATTATGTATGTAACTATATGTTATATTGTTGGACGGATCGAAGTTGTTATGTTTCATAAAGCAATAAAATTTTATGATTTTTCCTGGTCAAAGATCAATATACCGAAAAGAGTGCAGCGCGATCTATTTTCCACAATGAAATTGGTGCACCATTCAAATTAGAAGACGATCATGAACGTGGTATTTTGTTGTCTGTACCCATGCCTGTCTTTTAGGTTCTACTTGAACCTTACCCGATTTACTATGGATGTCTGATTATTTTGACAACAAAATATCTACATTTTTTAATATTTCAAAAATGTTTTTATACTTAGTTTAACTTTTAAAATATATGAAATAGTCAGATGTGTTATTTTTCATACGGTTGCCATTAACTTTCCTTCCACAAGTCCATTATGGAAGATGTAGTAAAGGAAGGTGCTACCGACAACATGAATCTATTGAAATGGTTTTTTAAAAAATCGCATTGGTATAGTGTTCATATTTGTTGTTCTGATCAGATATCGTATAAATCATAACAATAACAAACAAATACAATTGAACTCTGCAACTCACCTGACTTTCCAATGCTTCCTCGGCTTTATGACAGTGTACCATTTGCACGGTGTAGCAAAAGATAAATGTGCTTATGCTATGGCAACTTACGGTTTCTTATGGTTTACTTTAAGAAGCGCGAGAATTGGAATACGCTTAAAGTGAAAAAGAATATCCTGCTCAAGCATTTGTATATACACTCGCATAAATCTTCTAGTTTTGAGCATTTTTTAACAATGTAAATGTTTTTTTTTCGTTGCTGTGCAGGAAGCAAGCTAGTTATCGAAATGCAAGAAAAGTATGAACAGATAACAAAGAGATCAAACTGAATCGTTGCCCATTATATTGCACATGCACAAGCTTTTCAAGTATTTCATTTTATCTATACCAACTACGAATATAAGATGTCAAGAGGTTAGATACTTGTGCACATAACCTATGAAATGGAATATAGTACAAAAATTTAGTTGATTTTCTGTTGTCCTTAATAATAATAATTTAATTTAAACTATATTACAATGGAATTTTAATTGCTTTATGTTGGCCAACTTATACAACTTTAGTACTTGTATGCAAATTTTATCTCTACATTTTACATTTCCATTTTTTATTGGACATTCCTATTAAATACCCAGTCAAATCAAATACAATGTTGTCACAATTTTACTTTAAGTCCATCAAAATCAATAAATGAACAGAGAATCGCTTGATCTCGACAATTAGCCATTTGCTGTGCCCCCAAAAGCATCTTCATAACATATAAAATTTTGCATTCATATTAAACTTGAACTGCAATAAAGTCTCAAAATGAATTT
>JANSTS010006348.1:69902-80775 GCA_026546915.1 Sylvicola fuscatus | reverse complement strand
TTTTGTGAAATTTAAACTCGCCATAATTTTAATAAATTTATTGCGTTGACTTCTCTTTCATTAGAATGACAAAGGCAATTTTTAGGTCGCACAAAAAACAACAAGTTGAGTGAAATATGTAGAAAAGGCCAAGATTGTATGTGTCCGCCAAAGCAAACTTATAAGCTAATTGACGTTCGTCACATCCACCTCCCACTGGGCTCTCCACAGTGCGACTGTTTATTTTTGTCAAATTTCAACTTATTAAATGTATTTATGTCTAAATTTAAATACATTTGTAACGAAAATTAACAAATACACGCCATGTGTGCTCCAGGAGGCTTCCAACACGACGAGATTTCCCCACTCTTGAATTAATTACGAAACCGTCTGTCTGACACTTCCTCCTTGAGCTGAGTGAAATATTAAACGCCAATAACATTTATGCACAGAAATGGCTATAAATCGCGTCGTGGATAACGTCGGACGGCGACAGAGTGATGACAAATGCGCCGGTGATTGACTTTCATCATTAAATTGGCGCACACAAAAGTATCCAAGGGAAGTGCGCCCATTCAGCGACGACAAAGCACTTCAATTTAGCTTTTTAAGTCATTCGCTTCTCATTTTATGTGTGATCTTGGGTGCTAATACAAAAGCGGGTATTCAAATGACAGCTCATGAGATATTAACAAACGCCCACACCGCTTATTACAGAAATTACATGCGTCGCTGTCTAAATACAAACGTCTATTAGAAAGTATATATGCCAAGCCAAGTCCTACGCAAATCTCACAACCAATGGCGTCCAGTTTGCAATCAAATGAAATTAAATACGGAACACCGTTTGAGTGACTGCACCTCACGAACACATTCTTAAACTGGCATGTTATTACACGTTTAAAGTGGAAGGAACCTGAACAGACGACCAGCCGAGCTGATTGCGTCACACGGGTCATCTTTCACTCAATGTGACATTTATATTTTTCCGTATAGGATTTTATCGTCTTTGCGAAACTTGAAACTCTTTATGCTAAATCTTCTATTGTTTATGTTTACAGTGATTCTGTTGCGGTTATCTGGAGCGCAAAACCAAAACCAAAAGTTCCGCGTCAAACCGCACGATCTGCAAGTTCTGGAGGGCGCCGAGGCGCTGCTGCGCTGCGAAGTGTCCAATCTGGCTGGGCAAGTGCAGTGGACAAAAGACGGCTTTGCACTGGGATTCTCAGCGAAAATTCCCGGTTTCCCACGCTACTCGGTGCTGGGGGATGGCCAACATGGTGTGTACAATTTGAAAATATCGAACGCATCATTAGACGACGATGCTGAGTACCAGTGTCAAGTCAGTCCGGCCAAACTGAACTCAGCCATTCGAGAGAACGCCATATTGACGGTCATCTGTAAGTTTTTGCTCTCAGTTCTGCAGCATCTTATTTGACTAATACATTTAATTGCAGCTCCTCCGGCGTCAATTGAGATTCAAGGTCATGCACATAACTCCAAAGTGGAAGTGCGAGAAAATCAGCCCCTTACTTTGACGTGCACGGTCGCTGACGCTAAGCCAGCCGCACAAATTCAATGGTTTCGCGGAAATGTGGAATTTAAGCCAGGTAATTGATGAAAAGTTTTCTTCAGCTTGCGTAACCTCTTAAAGGAAGAACATGCAGGTCCATGAAATCGAGAATATACGTAATATTGTACCTACGATTGAATGCGTACCTCAGCAGGGGGCCATTGTGAAACAATACAAGAGTGGTTTCCGTTCAATGTTACAGTTTTGTCTTACTTAACTTTGCCCAAGAAAAGTTCAAGTATTGAGTTACAATTGACTATAAAATCTATTTCCTTGTAAGAAAATGCATGTTTTTTTTTTAACAATCGTTTCGTCAATTTCGTTTCCATTCTAATTTTCTTATTTGTCGCCTGTTCCCGTTCCTTGCCAACAGACAACAAAGAGGACACTGTGACCGAAACGAATGGCAAGCGATTCACAACGATTTCGCGGCTGCCATTAACGCCAACGGCGGACGACGACTACACTGAATATTCATGTCAGGCCAAACAAAAGGCGTTACAACCCGACATGCCGATGCGCGCCTCCGTCCAATTGTCTGTCCTCTGTAAGTATACACCGAAATTGGAACATTTTCCAGGCCATTTGCCGTCTCTTCGTTATTTGTATTTTATGCACAAACACTGGCGAACCAAATGCACGTTTTGTGGTCGCCAGCAAACCTCAATGTGAATTGCATAATGACTAAGACGATTACTTGAACATGCACAGATCCACCTGGAGCACCCTACATCGAAGGGTACACACCTGGTGAGACGCTGCGACGCGGACAAATTGTTGAGTTGGTGTGTCGCAGTCGCGGTGGCAATCCACCGGCGCAATTAATCTGGTACAAGGATGGCATTCAAGTGAGGATGGCGTACCGAACAACAGGTCGACTGTCCGAGAATATTTATGCATTCACGGCAGAGGCGAGTGACAACAAGAAGCGATTCCGGTGCGAGGCGAACAACATTATGTCGCAAACGCCGCTCAAGACCGAGCTCGATTTGACGGTTCTCTGTAAGTTATGACAATTGCCATTTGTTAAAGATTTTCTTATTAAAATCCTTTTTTTTAATTTCTTAGTTGCACCAACGCATGTGACAATATCGGGTCCATCGGAGGCGACCGTTGGTGATCAAGTGCCACTGACATGCACAACAGCACCCTCGAATCCGCCCGCCGAAATCAAGTGGACAGTCAATCAACGAACACTCAAAAATACAAACAACAAAACTGTGCTTGCTTCAGACGGTAAGCTCAGCCATCTTGGCATATATCATACATTTATTTAATCTTACTTTCTTTCTCTACCCACCTCTTCGTATGGACTCTGTCCTGTTGGTCGCTCACGCCAATTAAATGAATGCACAACCATCAGGCGGCTGGATAACTACTTCGAACATAACCACAGTGGTCGAGACTAATAAGCGGCCGCTGGTCGTCACTTGTCACGGCATCAATATGCAGCTGACGGAGAACGTCGTCTCAACGCACACAGTCAACATCTTATGTAATTATGCTTCCTTGTACACATTTCTTACGCTTCTGAGATGCGTAATACGTTAATTGCACGCAATGTTTCTAACCGTTTCTTTATTTTCAATTCATTTATAGATCCACCAAGTGCGCCAATCATTTCCGGTTACAAGGAGGGTTCAATCCTGTCGGCCGGAACAGTGACCAAGCTAATGTGCATCTCGACAGGTGGCAATCCATTGGCGACACTGACGTGGTATAAAAATGATAAGAAGGTATGTAGAGCTTCTTCAGAGCGTGACAACCACAAGTGGTTGAAATTGCGCGTATGGTTCCTTAATTTTGTGCAGATAATGTTGGAAAATTGCGGTTAAAAGCAATTAAAGTTTCGGAAACTTATATTTTAATGTCTTGCGATTTTTTGTTCCAGATAAACTCTGTGGTAAAAACTGCAGACAACTCTGTGACAGCCGAGCTGACCGTCTTGGCAAATGTCACCGACAATAAAGCATTGTACCGTTGTGAAGCGCAAAACAGTGCAACCGAAATCCCACTATTTGAGACAAAGACTTTGAGCGTACATTGTAAGTTTTCTGCAGAATTCCTCCCAATCAACAACATTCAACTGACTTTTCCTGCTTTTGTTACAGTCGCTCCTGAAACAGTGAAAATTCGCTACGAACCAGAAGAACTGAAACCTGGCTTAGAGGCCATTCTCACCTGTGATTCAAGCTCGAGTAATCCACCAGCGCAAATCAGTTGGTGGCGCGAAGGCATTCCCGTCGAGGGCTTCAACAATCAGTCTAAGGATGGCCTTTGGGGCGGCATGGTCGGTTCCATTCAACTCAAAATCAATATCACCGAAGAAATGAATGGCGTCATTTATACGTGCCAAAGCACAAATACTGCCTTGCAGCGAAGTATTCACGAGGCAATTGCACTCAAAGTGTTATGTAAGTTGTGTTTTTATTTCTTAAAGAAAATTGAGCGCCGAAAAATGTATGCTAATGGTTTATTGTTTTTTCAGACCCACCGAAATTTATGCCACCACCATCATCAATTGCTGTGGGCATGGAAGGCGATCAGCTTCACGTCGCTGTGGTGGCTAACGGAAATCCTATGTCCATTGCATACACATGGACCAAGGACAATGCGCCGATTGTGACCAGTGGACCCGGTGGCATTGATCGAATCGTGTCAGAGGGACCCATTTTGAATATCACCAAATCTATACGCAGCGACAGTGGCCTTTACACTTGTGAGGCGGTCAATTCACAGGGATCAGCTCTGATTAACATTACAATTAAAGTTGAATGTAAGTTAATACTATTTTGTTTTATTAGAAAGTCCTTAATAACTTCTTTATTTTCCCAGATTCGGCTGAAATTACGGCTGTTTCCGAGAACGTGATAGTTAATCCTGGAGAAGATGCTGAGCTGTCGTGCAGCGTTGAAGGTAATCCATTGGTGCCCAGTGATGTGCGATGGGAACGTGTCGGCTATGACATGGACGCCAAAACCACTACTTCATTTTCAAATGGAACGTCCTACTTGAAAATAACTAAAGCCTCGCGATCTGATGTTGGAGTTTTCCGGTGTGTTGCTGACAATCGAGTAGAGAATCCAACCAGCCGAGATGTATTCCTGATTGTCAGATGTAAGGACGCCCAAACTTACAATAATTTCACATAAAACTAATTGCATTTCGTTTGACATTTTAGTTGCGCCCGAAATTGTAAAGACTTCGCCCGTTTTACGTGCTGCTAGTGCTCCAGGTGACCGGGGTAAAATCGTGTGCAGGGCACAGGCCGTTCCAAAGCCAACGTTTATATGGCGACGCAGCGGCCATCAAATCGATACAGTGGCAAAAGATCATTTGTACGGCTTCGAGGTCAAACAAATCGACAATTTGACCTACGAATCGGTGTTGACCATCAAAAAGGTCACCGCTTCCGACTTTGACACATACGAGTGTGTGGCAAAGAATGAATTCGGCGAATCGAAGGAGCCCGTGATATTGGGTCAGACATCAAGTCCCGACGCACCAACTGGATTGAATGTCCTCAATATCACACACGATTCGGTTACGTTGGCGTGGACGCCCGGATTTGACGGCGGCATGAAGGCCAGCTATCGCATTCGCTATCGTGAAGCGAACAGCGAACACTACTACTACGAGGATGGCCTGCCCAATACTCACAAACTGACTGTGTCTGGACTGAAAATGAATACCATGTATTTGTTTTCCGTTTCCGCCATCAATTCGCTGGGTAATAGCCGTTATCTTCCCGACACCACAAAAGTGCAGACCAAAGGTATAATTTATTGCCATATTGATAAAGAACTTTTAAATCAAATCAATTTTACGTTTTATTGCTGCCACTTGGAATTGATTCACAATTTAACCAAACAAACATTTAGAATCTCCACCACCGTCTCAACCAGCATCCTCTTTAGGGGGACTGCCAACGACTAGTCCAACGCCAATCAATTATACGCCACGAATTTTATTGTTAGTTGGCGCCGCGTCCGGCGTTACATTAATTTTGTTAAACATACTATTAATTGGTTGTTGTCTGCACAAACGGAATAAAAAGAGAATCCAGAGAGGTAAATTGAGATCTGTCAGATGTTTTGCACACAACCTGGACGCTTCTTATCATTTGTATTGTCCCCATTCGCCTAATCTTCTATTTGATTTGATTTTTTGGTTTATCCCTAACTTTATTTTTTATTTTTATTGTTCCTAATTTTGTGTTTCCACCCCTTTTTAGGTTACAAAGCCCCTGATATGCTGGTAGAAAAGGCTGAGATGCCCAAACTAGTTATTGTTGGCATTATTTTAGCTGCTTTAGGTGTTATAACGGCCAATATTGGTCTTGTTGCTTGGTTTATTATCCGCAAACGTAACAAAGGTATTTTATGTTTGCATTATTATTTTATTATTCATCATTTGCATTAAATTGTTGTGTGTCCAAACAGTCCTTGTCATCCCTTTGTGTACAATTTACTCACTCATAATTAACATTTGTAGAAGCACAAAACAGCAAATCAGCCACAGTGGAAATGTATGCTCCAAGTTCGTACAACGACACTGTGACAGGAGAGACACTTTCCAGTGTTTCAGAGAAGAGCGATTCTTACTCGAACGAAGGAAGTCAACCAGACTACTTGGTAAGAATCGACATTCAATAATTTATGCCCAAATCGATTTTTTTCAAATAAAAACCCAATTTCTTTGTGGGTTTGAGAGTTTTTAAAAAGGAATTGATGTTTTCACATTCTAGGATGAACCACGAAAGAAATCATCATCTACATATTTGGTGGAAAGCTCCGACATCCCACCGCCACGATATCAAAAGGATGGGACTCTTCCAATGCATTATCCGAATAACATTGGTAACTCAGGTAATTTTACAAGCAAAGAATTGTTAGAATTTTTGTAAATTGACCATAATTATTCCATTGCAGTGCACACTCGCACGTTGCCACGTCATTCTGAGTTGCGCGGCCTACGCGAAGAGCAGCTAATGTCGAAAAATGTGGGCGTCCCATCGCCAGTTCCCGCGCCACCCCTGGACGGCTCTTACTGCAACATGAACAGTGATCGCTACCTCTCCTATCCACCTATGGACTACTCGCCCATGGACTTCTCCACATCGACTGCAATGCAAATGACCCACATGCCGACGTCGGCGGTGCTGCCGCCGGCCAGCTGCGGCGGTACACTGCGACGTGGCGTCCGCGGCATCGTGCCACCGCCCGATGTCACCCATCACACGGCACACTCAAAGTCAACGCATGACCTGCACAACGGCACCAACTCACCGGCGGCCGGCTCCAATATTATGCCAATGACAAAGCCGTTGGGCATCTTGAAGGATCCGAATCGGCTAAAGCAACAGCAACAGCACAACAATATGCAGATATTGAATGTGCAAACGGCTCCCGGTGGCGGCAATGGCGGTCTGCTGACCTACGATCCTACCAGTGTCAACCTGAGCACATTCAATGTGACGATGGGCTATACGGACGCCGATGGCCATCTGGTGTAGAAATTGGAGTGGTGCTAGGCGGCACTCCATCCAGTCACGAATCACACAAATACCCGTCGTCATGTCGCTCGCGCGCATTTATTATAATTAATAATGAAAATTATTGCCGAACGAGTTTTTTTCGTTCCAGCATTCTGTTATATATACATATTATCACTTTTATCTCGAATTTACGTTATTATTTTTAAAGTGAATGAATATTTTTGTTATTAATGAGAATCCGTAAAGTGACGAAAAACACAACGTTTAACGAACATTAATTATTTAATGAGTAATATTTAAATACAGACACACAAAGGAAATGTTGAATGAATTGTAATTATATTATGATACTAATTAATTAAATTAATTAAGTTGTTAGCTAGAAATTTTCAAAGAATTAAATAAAACAAGCAGAATGGATTTTTGTACGAGAATAAAAATAATAACTAAAGAATTTATAACACGAAAAAAATATAAAATAATATAATTAAACAAAGCATGAAGCAGAAAATGAAAAACAATTATTTAATTAGTCGATCTCATATTCATATGATTTCTTAGCATGTTTAAAACAATTTTTTTTGTGTATATTCAAATAATAGTTGAATTCATTGGTTACATGTTTTTTTTTAAATCAAAAATTTTCACATAACAAATCTAGTAAGTTCAGGTAATTTTTCTAATTAGCGAGTTCACTGATTTTTATTTAGAAAATTGCAATTACTTGTAATAATCAAAAAATTATTACATTTATTTAAAATACGCTAGTTTAATCATCATTTAAACAGCGTAGAACCTTATAATTATAACCAAAGAGCCTTTTAAAAGTGTATTTAATTAATAATTTAATCCTAATTTAACTAACACTACACAAATGTAAAATTAAATTATATCCTTAGTTTATTCATATTTAACACAATATATATAGTGATAATGCCAATCTAATTTTGATCGTACTGAATTTAAACAAATGTCAGGAATATGTATTCAATTCACTCCAAATTTTCACACAACATACACACGAACATAAAAAACAAACAAATATTTGAGATAAATCTAACTGTTACACGAAATTGATTAAACAAATCTATGTAATAAAAATAAAGAAAATAAATAAGTGCCTTAATTATAATAAATTGAATTAAAGTAATTAAATGGAGATTAAATAATAATAAAAAAAAACAAGAAATCGACTCATAATAATATGAAGAGGGAAGAGAGTTACACGATAAACTATTCTTAAAGAGATTAACGAAAAGAATAATTATAATAATTATTATTGAATGAAAATATTAAGTTTTCCCGTTCATTTTTTCATATATAAAATTCTAAGTAAATATTTAAAATGATTAAAATAACAATTCAAGTGATATAAAATGAGTTGATGGATTAAAGTTTTTACGAGCAACAATGATTGTTTCTTTGCGAGATTCAATGTTTTTCTTTTCTATATATATTTTCTATATTACAATCCTTGTTGAGTTTAATGAATAACTGATTGATTTTAAATGCTACCACTCTTACAACTTTAAAGAATAATTATAAAATGCATTTACAAACATTTAATGAACATTTTGCAATTGAAGCCACCCTTTTTGTACAATTTTTTTTAAATTGAATTCATAAAATAATTTTACAAAAATTGCCGTCAATTTAAGACTTTTTATGCTGGAAAACGAATTCTTTTTCGTGGCTTTTCCGTTATGTTGTTTTCTTGTCAACCACAAACAATGTATGATTCACCCTATTGCCATGTGGGCTTCAATCAATTGACTGAATATATTTGATTTAGTTATAGCACATCCATATTATTCTACATATTGAATCTCATAATTAACATTATAATGAATAATAATCAACTAGAGCAAACCAGGGTGTAAAACTTTATAAAACAAACAAACGAGTTTTAAGAACATAAATGCACAGAAAACATTACATATTTATAAATCAAGTATGTCGTATATTCGAATACATATGTTGTTTGTTTATTGTTTAAAAAAACGAAATATTTAATGTTTAAAATACATTATTTGATAAGCGCTAATTTTTAAATCAATTTGCTGAAACTTGTCTGGGTCCTCAACATATGTAACTGTCCTTTAAATTGTTTTATTTTCCCCACATTTCTTCAAATTGAATTAAAAGTAAGTAAATGTAATCAAATTTACAAGATAAATCAACAAAAAAAAATGAAGATAACTATTTGCCAACAAATACAAATCAAAGTAAAAATCGTATGTGGAAACATGTGCGAATATGAGAATGTCGGTGTATGTACGCCTGGACATGTGTAAATAAGAATTCTAATAATTAAATTTAAATGATGAACAATATATTATGAAAATGGAGGAAAACCACATTTGAACAAGACTTGATACATTTTCAGTAAACAATGAATGAAATGTAATATAATGGAATAATGGTGGACAACAATTAATGAAATTTAAATGATAAACATTAAGCTTGTATGATACTATTATTAATTAAATTAAAATTATTATGATTATTATTATATTATTAATAACAAGATTACATTTTAAAAGTGAATTTAAATAATAAATAAAACAAAAACCTTGTAAATATTACTTATAATAAAAGTATAAATAAATTTGTGATGTTTGACTTTCTTCTTTTTAGTCACAACGACATTTAATGGTTTCTATTTAGCAAAAGACGAGCTCTACAATTATATTAAGACAAGATCTGAGCACAAACACAATCAACTAAATCTGTAGTGGAAAATGAATAAGGGAATCGTAAGGATGCTACGAGTATGTCAATGTCACAAAAGCCAAAAGTGCATATGAAAAACTTAGCTCATTTGTCGTTCTTTTGAGCATATTCAATTTAAAGAACAAGGACTTTTAGTCTTTTGGTCTTTGTGCAACTATAAAGTACAATTCTCATGAGCTAAGAAAGGAAGTAATAAAGATTGAGATAACTGGAAATATGGTCACTATGCTGGTTTTTCAGTTCATTGTCAACTTTCAACTTTATGAAAAAGTTAAACTTATGTCATTTCTCTTGTCAGAAAAATATCGTGCGATAAAATTTAAACCAGTTAAATTTATTGTTATGTAAGCTTGAATATGACGATAAAAAAAACACATTTAAATTGAAAACGATTCATTTTGGTTGTCGATAACGATAAAATAAATTAAATTGGGAAAAATCATTAAAATTCATTTTATTTACCTTTACAAATACTAAAATAAGAGAACTTGTCATCAGCAAACATTAGCCGTGAGCACCTAACGTATATCATTCTTATATAAAAGACGATTGGATTCAAGTAAATACAATTCGAATCAACATCCTTCTCTTTATTTGCTATATATATTCGTAGAGATGAGAACTTGGTGCTGACACATAGGCCCCATACCCCATGTTGATTCGGGGTCATATTGAGTTCAAGGACCACGCTTAGGGCGACGAGAGTAACAAGAAAAACATCAACATCCGTGACCGCCTGTTACCAACGTCCTTGACCGAACTGAACTTCTACCGCAATTCGGTGTGATGCTCATCTGTACGAAAATTATTTGAAAAAATATGGCAACACATAAAATTCTTATCCTTTTTATTGTTTGTAAAATATTAAGTTTTATTTTTTATGTAGCAACTTTAAAACATTTCTTATTTCATATCGTACAATGAAGCTAGACGTTAATGTAAATTAGAAATTTTCCCATCGTAAAGATAAGACGCGAAGCGACACGATGTTCACCATGTAAAGTACGCGACTCGGTGGACAATCTATTGATTGCAATTTACGAGATGAAGATCTGAAAATTTGAACATTTGCATAAAAAATGTGTTAAAAA
>JANSTS010006348.1:34770-56493 GCA_026546915.1 Sylvicola fuscatus | reverse complement strand
AAACGTCCATTAACCTGCACTGAGATTCAAGCAGATTCAATAAGTGACTAACAAGTGGTTTTTCTTTCTTGCGTAAACATTAGCTTCTTAGCTGCTCAATAACTTAAAATTTGTTTGCATGACATTAATCGACCAGCCGTTGAATCGCTGGCACACATTTTCCAAACATTGCATGTCCATATTACCTGCAGGTTTCTCATTGAATGGTGAACTCCTGATGGACGCCCTCGGCGGCGAGACCTCGTTCGCCGACGTCATCAGCGACGGCGTTGGCTTCATACCGGCGTGCACGCTTGGCGTTGGACAGAAGGCACGTGTAATCTACGGACAAAATGTTGACTCATTGAAGTTTTTCACAACGTGCGGCCTTCAGGAGGGCTATGAACCTTTTTGCGTGTAAGTGCCCGCAAAGTCTTCCACGAACATGTGAAATTTTAAAGTCTAATTTAATTGATTATGCAGTAATATGAGGCGTCCAGTGACTCACTGGTACACGAAGGATCAAACTATTTTCGAAAACACTGATGATATGTTTGATTGCAAAATCGATGTGACGAGAATTCCTGGCGGTGCTGATACGCCTCCCTGTCTCAAGATATCGCACAATACGTTTGAGACGATGGAGAAGGCGAACTGGGAGTTCCTTCGTCTGTCATTGCCGGTGACATGTCAGAGTGAATTTATCGAGTAAGATTTCTGTGTTATTTGAAGATGAATTTCGATTACTAAAAAAATCCTTACAATTTTAAGTGAACGCCAAAAGATGAACCGATGGGAGGAAATCCGCATCAGACAGCATCGTCTTATGGCGGATGTTCAACATGCTACTCCAGCCCATTTAGATCACATCATGAAGAGTGGCTTCAGCATGAATGACATTAAGGGTTTGAATCAGAACTACGATACATCCCCAGATGCTGAAGAGCATATGATTCGCCCACCTGGCAGCCCAAATCGTCCACCACGAAAAGGCTCCTTGTCTCGTACAAATGGATATGACAATGAGTTGACGATTCCTAGATCAACCAGTGAATTCGACATGGACCAGTTCAATGGTGAAGGAGATGATAAGGCGGAAAAGAAACGTGGACGCAGTCCATTTAAATTTTTCTCCAAGGGTCGCGATAAGAGCAAGGACAAGAAAAGTGGAAAGACGCCTGAACGTGAACTGGACAGGAAGCCAACATCCCGAAACGTTGTACAGTCACAAATTACCACACGCACACCCACCGTTCGCATTTCCAATGCTGACCTTCGCGGACAAGCGGCACCTGAGCGCAAAATGATGAGCTCATCGGGAGGTGGTGGTGGCAGCATTGAGACTAGTGGAAACCAAATTTATGACGCCGAGTGCTTGAAACTTATCAATGAGTACTTTTATGGTGTCCGCATTTTCCCTGGCCAGGATCCGACACACATTTTCGTCGGTTGGGTAACAACTCAATACGACCTTCACAGCAAGGACTTTAATCAAAACAAAGTACGACGCGCCTCTGTTGTCCTTGATGATGACTACGAGCAAATTATCGATCAAATCGATCGCCAGAGTTGCTACATGGTCCGTGCTGATGAGTTGTTTAACGAAGTGACACAGGAAGCTGGCGGTGGCAAAGGAGCATCTCAAGGAATGTTTATTGGATGCTTTATTGATACCTCCACTGGCATAATTCGTTTCACATGTGAGGGAAAAGAAACAGCCCACAGATGGCAAATGGAACCAGATGCAAAATTGTTCCCAGCCATTTTTGTGGAAGCCACCAGCAAGGAGATTCTGCAAATTGAACTTGGTCGCACGACCATGTCACTGCCATTGTCGGCTGCTGTTCTGCCCACCAGTGACAAGCATTTAAATCCTCAGTTCCCACCTAGACTCAAGGTGCAATGCTTGAAGTCTCACCAATGGGCACGTGTGCCAAATACTGCGCTTCAAGTGCACGCCTTGAAATTGTCAGATATCCGAGGTTGGTCAATGCTGTGTGAGGATCCAGTGTCAATGTTGGCTCTGCACATACCTGAGGAGGATCGTTGCATTGATATTCTGGAGCTGATCGAAATGGACAAGCTGCTGAGCTTCCATGCCCACACCCTCACCTTGTATGCTGCGCTTTGCTACCAGTCGAATTATCGGGCTGCTCATGCGTTGTGTCTACATGTGGATCAGAAACAGTTGCTGTACGCAATCAAATCGGAATACATGAGTGGACCTTTGCGACAAGGATTCTATGATCTTTTGATTGCGCTTCATTTGGAGTCACATGCCACTACAATGTAATATTTCCTTAATAAATCGGGTTTTCTTCAATTTATACGGTTTATCTTCAACAGGGAAGTCTGCAAGAACGAGTACATCATCCCACTGGGTGTTGAACTAAAGGAGCTCTATGCTGATGAGGAGATGTGCCACTCGTTGCGTTCACTTCAAACCGAATCAGTAAGACCTGAACTCCGCATGACCGAAATCACGTAAGTCATCCTCCTTGCTCATTTCCTTCTACAGTTCAACCTTTATAACGAATTTAGACATTACAGCTTGTGTTGTTATTTATTTCTTGAATGTTGTTGAAAACTCCAAGTTGATCATATTTTCCAATTTTTTCTTTTTTATATGTTTGTTTCTACAATTTCCTGATTTGTGTTTGCCTTTGCCTCATGGAACACGAAACCAATCACACAAAACACACATTTTCAAAATTCCCTGCTACTTTTGTTCATCACGCCAATTCCGATGGGACTGCCGAAATATTGATTTGTTTGTGAATGTGCACGTAAATACAATGGATTCATAATATCTGCCATTTAATCCCCGAATGGTTACACCCTCATCATCCGTGTATAACACCCAAATAGACCCCCACTACCTCCCGAAAGTTCGCAGGCCTTAGTAGCACCGTCTAATTCCAGTGAGCAAATACCGACCATCGATGCACTGTATTCGCCCAAATTTCCATTGGAAGTGGTGCGAGCGTTCGTCATGGAAGCTCTTTTGGAGGCCGTGGAGACCAATCAAGTACACAATAGGGACCCGATTGGATGGTCCAACGAGAATCTTTTCTTGTAAGTAGAAATTCGTGCAACACCCACCCAAAAAGTATGGCATCAAATGATTTATTAATTTGCAGGCCACTTTTGAAGTTGTGCGATCGTCTGTTGCTAGTTGGAATTTTGACGGATTCAGATGTAGCCAAACTTTTAATTATGATTGATCCAGACACTTGGGATCCAATGTTTGAACGCGAAGGACGCGATGAGCATCGCAAAGGTTTGCTCACAATGAAAATGGCTGAAGGTGCTAAACTTCAAATGTGCTATCTGTTGCATCATCTTTGCGACAGTCAACTGCGTCATCGTGTGGAGAGTATTATTGCTTTCTCGCATGATTTCGTGGGCGATCTGCAAAGTGATCAGCTGAGAAGATATATTGAGATTAAGGCTTCAGATTTGCCAAGTGCAACAGCAGCAAAGAAGACAAGGGAATACCGTTGTCCGCCTAGAGAGCAAATGAATGCCGTTTTAAGTTTCAAGAACATCGACATGGAAGATCCTGATAACTTCCCTTGTGGACAAGATTTGATTGATCGCTTATCAAGCTTCCATGAGATGTTGATGAACAAGGTATCTCTGAATGCTCTAGCGGAGCCCGTTGAGGGTGAAGGTGATGCCGTTGAGGTGACCAAGCCAACAGCAATGAGCAAACTCTACAATTTCATCAGCACTGTAAAGGAACTTGAAGAAGGCCCGAAGGAACCAGAGGAGCCCGAGAAAAAAACACCAGAGGAGATTTTCCGTAAGGTGTTGATCAAAACGATTGTACGATGGGCTGAAGAATCACAAATTGAGTCACCGAAATTGGTTCGAGAAATGTTCAGTCTTCTCGTGAGACAATATGACACAGTCGGTGAGTTGATTCGTGCCCTTGAAAAGACATACGTCATTAACTGCAAGACGAAGAATGATGCGGCTGGCATGTGGGTTGGCTTAAGTCAAATTCGTGCCCTTCTGCCAGTGCAAATGAGTCAAGAGGAGGAAGAACTGATGCGCACACGTTTATGGAAACTGGTGAACAACCACACATTCTTCCAGCATCCAGATTTGATTCGCATTTTGCGTGTTCACGAGAACGTGATGGCAGTTATGATGAACACGTTGGGACGTCGCGCTCAAGCGCAAAGCGACTCACCTGTTCAGGGTGAAGGCGGTGAAGCACCAGTGAAAGAGAAAGACACCTCCCACGAGATGGTGGTGGCTTGCTGTCGGTTCCTTTGCTACTTTTGCAGGACCAGTCGTCAGAATCAGAAGGCTATGTTTGACCATTTCGACTTCTTGTTGGATAACGCCAACATTCTGTTGGCACGCCCGAGTCTGCGAGGTTCCACACCATTGGATGTGGCCTACTCCAGTTTAATGGAAAATACCGAATTGGCGCTGGCTTTGCGAGAACATTATTTGGAAAAGATTGCTGTTTACTTGTCCCGTTGCGGTCTACAGAGCAACTCTGAATTGGTTGAGAAAGGTTACCCAGATTTGGGCTGGGATCCCGTTGAGGGTGAACGCTATCTGGATTTCTTGCGGTTCTGTGTTTGGGTAAACGGTGAGTCCGTTGAAGAAAACGCCAATCTTGTGATTAGGCTGTTAATTCGTCGTCCTGAGTGTTTGGGTCCAGCTTTGCGTGGCGAGGGAGAAGGTTTGCTGCGCGCCATCATAGAGGCTAATAAAATGTCCGAGAAAATTTCTGAACGTAGAAAGATGGGCGATGATCCAGATGCATTGGCTGGCAATTTTGTCCATCCTCTTCCTGAGAGTGAAGAAGATGAAGACTATATCGATACAGGTGCCGCTATTTTGAGCTTCTACTGTACTCTAGTAGATCTGTTGGGACGTTGCGCTCCTGAAGTGTCCGTTATTGATCAAGGAAAGAACGAGTCGTTGAGAGCTAGGGCTATCTTGAGATCTTTGGTACCATTGGAGGATTTGCAGGGTGTTCTTAGTTTGAAGTTCACTTTGCACCAGCCTGGACCTGGCAAGGAGAAGCCAAAATCAGATGTTCCTTCAGGATTGGTTCCAGGACATAAGCAGAGTGTAGTGCTGTTCTTGGAACGTGTCTATGGAATCGAAACTCAAGATTTGTTCTATCGACTGTTGGAAGAGGCATTCTTACCCGATTTGAGAGCAGCTACAATGCTGGATAGGGTAATTTTTGGTGAATTGTCCCAAGAAGTTTGTGAATTAAAATGTTTTTTTTTTACAGAATGATGGCAGTGAGAGTGACATGGCATTGTCAATGAACAGATACATTGGAAACTCAATTCTTCCACTTTTGATTAAACACTCAAAGTTCTACAATGAGGCAGAGAACTACGCCAGTCTTTTAGATGCAACTCTTCATACAGTCTATCGATTGTCTAAAAACCGCATGTTGACAAAGGGACAGCGTGAGGCTGTGTCAGACTTCTTGGTGGCCCTTACCTCTCAGATGCAGCCAGCTATGTTGCTGAAGTTACTGCGTAAATTAACTGTTGACGTCTCCAAGTTGTCTGAATACACAACAGTCGCGCTCAGAGTAAGTTATTCCACATAAAAATATTTTCATCTTTGTTAATCCACTTGTTTGACAGCTTTTGACGCTTCACTACGAAAGATGTGCAAAGTACTATGGATCATATCAAGGTCAAGGAGGATATGGCGCTTCTTCCGACGAGGAGAAACGTCTTACAATGTTGCTGTTTTCGAACATTTTCGATTCACTCAGCAACATGGATTACGATCCAGAACTGTTTGGCAAGGCACTGCCTTGTCTGATTGCCATCGGCTGTGCTTTGCCTCCAGATTATTCATTGCCGAAGAATGCAGATGACGATTTGTACAACAAACCATCTGGCGAACCAGATCAGCCGCAGTACAATCCACAGCCAATCAACACCTATACAGTGAACTTGACTGGTGATTTAAATTCAATTGTGCAAAAGTTCAGTGAACACTATCACGATGCTTGGGCGAGCAGGAAGCTGGAATCCGGCTGGACTCATGGAGATATGTGGTCAGATTCACAGAAACATCATCCACGTCTCAAGCCTTACACCATGTTGAGTGAAAATGTGAGTATTGACGCCCTCTTGAAAAACAATTCCAAAAATTAATTGACTTTTCTTACCAGGAACGTGAGCGCTACAAGGACCCTGTTCGGGAAAGTCTTAAGGCACTTTTAGCTCTTGGCTGGACAATTGAGCAATCTGACGTTGATGTTCCACTTTCTCATCGTGGATCAACTAGGCGTTCATCTAATCCTAAGATTGTAAGAAAATTTTTTTATTTGTTTTTCAACAGTTAAAATTAATGTTTTGTTTTTTAGGCGGATTCAGCGTCTGCATTCAACTACAACCCACATCCAGTTGATATGACCAATTTGACACTCAGCAGAGACATGCAAAATATGGCTGAACGTTTAGCCGACAACTCTCATGACATCTGGGCCCAGAAAAAGAAACAGGAGATTGAGACATGCGGCGGTGCCATTCATCCCCAATTGGTTCCATATGATCTGCTTACAGACAAAGAGAAGCGTAAGGATCGTGAGAGGAACCAAGAGTTCTTAAAATACTTGCAGTATCAAGGATACAAATTGCACAAGTAAGCGCAATTTTCTTCTAATAAAATTCAAGAGATTTCAATGGTATTTTTTAAAGGCCATCACGTGGAGGAGTTGTTGATGGTGAGCAGACAGCTACACAAGCTGCTGTTGAATCTCGTTTTGCCTACTCCCTGCTGGAGAAGCTTATCGCTTATTTGGATCGTGCCTCCATCAACATGAAATTGTTGAAGCCCTCATCTACGTTCAGTAGAAGAACATCGTTTAAGACAAGTTCTCGAGACATCAAATTCTTCTCAAAGGTCGTGCTACCGCTGATGGAGAAGTACTTCTCAACCCATCGCAATTATTTTATTGCTGTTGCCACAGCGACCAACAATATTGGCGCTGCTTCCTTGAAAGAAAAGGAAATGGTGGCGGCAATCTTTTGCAAATTGGCCAGCTTATTGAGACATCGATTGTCTGCATTTGGACCAGATGTTAGAATCACAGTCAGATGTTTGCAGGTTCTAGTTAAGGGAATCGATGCAAAGTCTGTGGTTAAGAACTGTCCTGAGTTCATTAGAACATCCATGTTGACCTTCTTCAATAATACAGCTGATGATTTGGGTCAGACTATCATCAATTTGCAGGATGTAAGATTTTTTTTTGATTTTGATAGTTTATTAAATTAATATCAATTATAATTTATTTTTAAATAGGGAAAATACAGCCATCTTAGAGGAACACATTTGAAGACATCTACTTCGTTGGGATATGTGA
Organism: Sylvicola fuscatus; assembly: GCA_026546915.1. Lineage (NCBI taxonomy): Eukaryota > Metazoa > Arthropoda > Insecta > Diptera > Anisopodidae > Sylvicola > Sylvicola fuscatus. Next base: position 49,148 of record JANSTS010006348.1, on the reverse strand, counting down.
ATTCAGTAATTCTCCCAGTACTTACTGCCATGTTTGATCACTTGGCCGCATGCGATTACGGCAGCGATCTATTGCTAGACGAAATCCAAGTGGCTTCCTATAAAATTCTCGCTTCCCTCTACACGTTGGGAACAGATTCCACGCTGACACATGACCGCAAGTACTTGAAGACGGAAATAGAGCGCCATAAACCCAGCTTGGGATCGTGCTTGGGAGCATTCAGCTCAACGTTCCCAGTGGCATTCCTTGAGCCGCATTTAAATAAACATAATCAGTTCTCGTTGCTTAATCGCATCGCTGATCATTCGTTGGAGGCGCAAGACATTATGGTAAAGATGGAGAGCTCAATGCCAACATTGGAAGTAATTCTGGCTGAAGTTGATCAATTCGTGGAGTCTGACAAAACTTACAGTGAGGCTCAACATGTTATTGATGTAATCTTACCATTGCTGTGCGCATATCTGCCATTCTGGTGGTCTCAAGGACCGGACAATGTGTCACCGACCTCAGGGTAATAACATTTTCAGTGAATATGTTTGTATGCAACATTAATTTAATTTAAATTACAGAAACCATGTAACAATGGTAACCGCTGACCACATGAACCAATTGCTTAAAAACGTCTTGAAGATGATTAAGAAGAACATTGGCAATGATAATGCGCCATGGATGACCCGCATCGCAGCATACACTCAGCAAATTATTATCAACAGCTCAGAAGAGCTACTCAAGGATCCCTTCCTACCATTGGCTGAGCGTATGAAGAAGCGCACAGAAAACATGTTCCACAAAGAAGAAAGTATGCGCGGCTTTTTAAAATCGTCCACTGACGACACCTCGCAAGTGGAAGCCCAAATCCAAGAAGACTGGAACTTGCTGGTGCGTGATATTTACTCCTTCTATCCGCTGCTCATCAAGTACGTGGATTTGCAAAGGAATCATTGGCTTAAGGACAATATTGCTGAAGCCGAGGAAATTTACAACTACGTTGCAGAGATATTCAACATTTGGTCAAAGAGTCAATATTTCCTGAAGGAAGAGCAGAACTTTATTTCAGCCAATGAAATTGATAACATGACGCTGATTATGCCGACGTCCACAAGACGTGCAGCCACCGTCACTGAAGGTGCACCAGTTTCTGGCGGAAAGGCCAAAAAGAAGAAGAAAAATCGCGATAAGAAGCGTGACAAGGACAAGGAAGTGCAAGCCAGTTTGATGGTTGCTTGTCTGAAGCGTTTGCTGCCAGTCGGCCTGAATCTGTTCGCTGGACGCGAACAAGAGTTGGTGCAGCATTGCAAGGACAGATATCTGAAGAAGATGCCCGAGTATGAAGTGATTGAGTTCGCCCGCACGCAGTTGACGTTGCCCGACAAACTAGATCCGGCCGATGAAATGTCCTGGCAACACTATCTGTATTCGCAGCTTGGCAAAAAGGAGCCGCTACCCGACCAGGACTTGTCGGACAAGACGAATTTGGCCGCCGAGAAGAAGAACGAGCTGAAAATTGAGGAAACTGTCGAACGGATTGTGGCAATGGCAAAGGTTTTGTTTGGCCTGCATATGGTAAGTTTGGTTGGCTGAGCTCCTTGCAAATAGTCGCGTCATCTGTGATTTTCTTTTGCGCATTTCATACACTGTTTATTATTTAATTTCTTTATTATTTAGATTGACCATCCGCAACAACAGAGTAAAAATGTTTTCCGAAGTGTTGTCTCTATTCAGAGGAAGCGAGCGGTTATCGCTTGCTTCAGACAGACGCCATTGCACTCACTTCCTAGGTTATTATGAATTTTATTTTTATTAACTATAGAATTTGGTTTTGTTTTGATTTTAATCCATTGACACACATTAATACTGTTAAAATGAAACTGTAAAACTAATTCTCCTAATTCCAACTAATTCGTTTGTTTAACTACTGTTAATGCAGTCCAAACGCCCCAAAAGAAGTCGAGGCAATTGGATAAAGATATTTTCACTTGCCCGACGACAGGCTGCAATTGCATGTTTGAGAGCAAAGCCTCTCTACAGGATGAGCAGGTTTAATTTAAGAATATTTGGAAGCAACTTACCTATGAAATTGAATTCTTCATTGTATCCTTTTAGACATCGCGTTTGCAACATCTTTGCCAAGACTTATTACGATTTGTGGCTTCAGGAAGAGAACGTTGGCCAGGAGATCATGATTGAAGATCTTACTGTAATTAAACAACGAAAAAAATAAATTTTAGATTTGCTAACGACAACTTTTTTGCAGCAATCCTTTGAGGATGCAGAAAAGAAGAAGAAAGAGGATGAGGAGGAGGAAGTCAAGCCCGATCCACTTACACAATTGGTAACAACATTCTGCCGTGGCGCGATGACGGAACGCTCAGGCGCTCTGCAGGAGGATCCACTTTACATGTCGTATGCTCAGATTGCCGCAAAATCATGTGGCGAGGAAGAGGAGGAAGGCGGCGAAGAAGAAGAAGGAGCTGAGGAGGGAGGCGGTGGTGGTGGTGATGGAGAAGAGGGCGGATCCAGCATTCATGTAAGTTAATAGCGGTTTACTAACTTTGCTACAAAAAAAAAACTAATCTCCTCCTAACAAATTAAGAAATTGTCAATGGAAAAGTTGAGGAAAAGGAAAGAAGTAACTAATCATAATTAAATTTGATTTTCTATCTGCGTCTGCAAAATCTTATTGTTAAATTTATTTTTAAAAGGAACAAGAAATGGAGAAACAAAAACTGCTTTTCCATCAAGCTCGTCTTTCCAATCGTGGCGTAGCGGAAATGGTGCTTCTTCACATCTCAGCATCGAAGGGCATTCCCTCAGAGATGGTAATGACCACATTGACGTTAGGTATTGCAATTCTGCGTGGTGGTAACATTGACATTCAAATGGGAATGTTGAATCACCTCAAGGAGAAAAAGGACGTTGGATTCTTTACGTCCATTGCCGGTTTAATGAACTCGTGTAGTGTATTAGATTTGGATGCATTTGAACGTAATACCAAGGCTGAAGGTAATCTTTTTGATATATGCAATTTTTCTTCATCACCGTGTTGTCCCTCGTGCATGCCCAGTAAAATGCGCATGCCAAATCACCTCACTCACTCATACATGTGTACTAAAACTACTAAACCCTCGTCCCATCTGTCTAAAAAACAAAAAAATTAGTCTTGTCTAACATGGTATACGTGTTACTAAACCCTTGACGATGCTAATTTAATCAAAATTTTTGGTCGCAAAAGGCACGATTGTCGTGTAGACTGAAGCACCCAAAATTGACAACAAAACAAAATCGATCTGAACCGAAATCTAAGCAATTCCATAACCATTTCTCGTTTCTTGCGCCTCTTTTCACCCTCCACGTTCTCCCGATTTTCCCAAAAAATAATTTACGTATCATTTGACGACCATACAATTGGCATAAAACCCCCTTAAAATCCTGAATCATCCAATCACCAACCGACAAAAAACAAAACAAAGAGTACATTCCTGCGGGTTCAGGTCTAGGTGTGGGTTCCGAGGGAGCTGCCGGCGAGAAGAACATGCATGATGCTGAATTTACTTGTGCACTCTTCCGTTTCATTCAGTTGACCTGTGAAGGTCACAACTTGGGTGAGTTCACTAACACCGTAATCCGTCATTGAGATCCTTCTCTGAACGTCTTTTACTCTTCCAGAATGGCAAAATTATTTAAGAACCCAGGCGGGTAACACCACAACTGTGAACGTTGTCATTTGTACTGTCGATTACCTGTTGCGCCTGCAAGAATCTATCATGGACTTCTACTGGCATTACTCCAGCAAGGTATTGATTTCACGTTTCTACTAATTAAACAGTCGAAAACCGTTTGACTTTTGTCCCTAGGAAATTATCGATCCAGCTGGCAAAGCGAATTTCTTCAAGGCCATCGGTGTCGCCAGTCAAGTGTTCAATACCCTGACTGAAGTAATTCAGGGACCTTGCACCCTCAATCAGCAAGCACTCGCCCACTCCCGTCTTTGGGACGCCGTTGGCGGTTTCCTGTTCCTTTTCTCACACATGCAAGACAAACTCTCAAAGCACTCCAGTCAAGTTGATCTCCTCAAAGAGCTGCTGAACTTGCAAAAAGACATGATCACTATGATGTTATCCATGCTTGAGGGTAACGTGGTTAACGGCACCATTGGCAAACAAATGGTAGACACCTTAGTCGAATCGGCATCCAATGTCGAACTGATTCTCAAATACTTTGACATGTTTTTGAAGTTGAAGGTAATGGTGGACTCGCCCAGTTTCATGGAAATCGACATTAACTGTGAAGGCTGGGTAACACCAAAAGACTTCCGTGACAAAATGGACCAGTCCAAGAGTTACGCACCCGAAGAGATTGATTTCATGTTGGCATGTTGCGAGACAAATCATGATGGCAAAATTGACTATATCGGTTTCTGCGATCGCTTCCACGAGCCGGCCAAGGAAATCGGTTTCAATTTGGCTCTTTTGCTAACCAATTTGTCCGAACACATGCCAAATGAGCCACGTTTGGCGCGGTTCCTCGAAACAGCTGGTTCTGTGTTGAATTATTTCGAACCATTCTTGGGCCGTATTGAAATCATGGGTGGCTCTAAGCGTATAGAGCGAGTCTACTTTGAGATTAAGGAGTCGAACATTGAACAATGGGAGAAACCACAGATCAAGGAGTCCAAGCGTGCCTTCTTCTACTCAATCGTCACAGAAGGCGGTGACAAGGAGAAACTGGAAGCTTTTGTCAACTTCTGCGAAGATGCCATCTTTGAAATGACACACGCTTCTGGGCTTATGTCGACAGACGATGGTGGTGGCAATATTAAACGCGAGGCGTCCTACAGTTCATACATGAGTGAGGAGGATGAGGAGCGTGCAGCCAAGGATCCAATTAGACGTACAATTACGGGCATCAAGGATGGCCTCAAATTCATGGTTTTCCTATTCAGCCCGACTAATATCAAACATCAAATTTCAGTAGCTCAGACAAAGTCTGTGGCCGAACTAATTGTTGGATTCTTTAAAGCAATCTTCTATGCGTTCTACTATTCTGGTTATGGTGTGGTTTGTGTTGTTAAATATTTCTTGAATATTCTTATGTCATTGATGCGTGGATCTGCCGAGGAAGTGTCTGAACAACCGATTGAATCAGAGAGACTTGCGTTAACACTACCACCGCTACCATCGGAAGAACCGCCGGGTACGGTACAAGCGTTTGGAGTGGACATAAGCAAGGAAGAAAACGGACAATATCGAATGGCAACTCACGAATCACCAGTGCCCAGTCCAACCTCATCCATGGAGGAGACAGGCGACAGTAGCCCCGAAGATCAGGCGTTAGCTCAAGGCGAAGGTGTTGAAGGCGAGCACGTGGAACCGCCTATGACTCTGGTTGACTTGTTGGGTGGTGAAGCGGCCAAGCGTGCTGATCAGGAACGTTCTGATGCGCAAAAGGTTCAAGAAGCAGCAATGGCATCCATTGAGGCAGAGACCAAAAAGGCGGCATCCGCACCACAAGAACCAGCAGCCGTTTCGCAAATCAACTTCTCTCAATACACTCATCGGGCAGTCAGTTTCTTGGCACGTAACTTCTACAATCTCAAATACGTGGCTCTCGTTTTGGCTTTCGGTATCAATTTCATGTTGCTGTTCTATAAGGTTACAACATTTGGCGAGGACGAGGATGGCAGTGGAGACGGTTCTGGTTTCATGGGATTCGGTTCTGGTTCAGGTTCAGGCTCGGGTTCTGGCTCTGGCATTTTGAGTGATATTATCGACGGCAGTGGTGAAATGGATGGAGAAGACGAGGACCCACTGGAATCAGTGCATGTGGATGAGGACTTCTTCTACATGGAACATGTCTTACGAATTGCTGCCTTTATGCACAGTATGGTGTCGTTGGCGATGCTGATTGCCTACTATCATTTGAAGGTTCCATTGGCCATTTTCAAGCGTGAAAAGGAAATTGCTCGACGACTCGAATTCGACGGTCTCTTCATTGCTGAGCAGCCTGAAGACGATGACATTAAATCACATTGGGACAAATTGGTGATATCAGCAAAGAGTTTCCCAGTAAATTATTGGGATAAATTCGTAAAGAAGAAGGTGCGACAGAAGTACAGCGAAACCTATGATTTTGACTCGATCTCCAATCTCCTGGGAATGGAGAAGAATGCATTTGCCTCCCAGGAGTCAGAGGAGAAGGGCATTGTCAGTTACATTTTGAACATTGATTGGCGCTATCAAGTCTGGAAGGGAGGTGTCACCTTCACCGACAATGCATTCTTATATTCTCTGTGGTATTTCACGTTCTCCGTCTTGGGTAACTTCAACAATTTCTTCTTCGCCGCCCATTTGCTTGATGTCGCCGTCGGTTTTAAGACGCTGCGCACCATTCTGCAGTCCGTAACACATAACGGCAAACAACTTGTGCTCACTGTGATGCTATTAACAATTATTGTGTACATTTACACGGTAATCGCGTTCAATTTCTTCCGCAAGTTCTACATTCAGGAAGAAGACGAGGAGGTCGACAAGAAGTGTCACGACATGATGACGTGCTTCGTGTTCCACTTGTACAAGGGCGTTAGAGCTGGCGGAGGTATCGGTGACGAGATCGGTGATCCGAACGGGGACGAGTACGAGGTGTATCGTATCATCTTCGACATCACCTTCTTCTTCTTTGTCATTGTCATCCTGCTGGCCATCATCCAGGGTTTGATTATTGACGCCTTCGGCGAGCTGCGTGACCAGTTGGAGTCGGTCAAGGAGGACATGGAGTCCAACTGTTTCATATGCGGCATAGGAAAGGACTATTTTGACAAAGTGCCGCACGGCTTTGATACGCACGTGCAGCAAGAGCACAATCTAGCCAATTACATGTTCTTCCTTATGCATTTGATCAACAAACCGGACACCGAGTACACCGGCCAGGAAACGTATGTCTGGAACATGTATCAACAGCGATGTTGGGACTTCTTCCCGGTCGGTGATTGCTTCCGCAAACAGTACGAAGATGAACTGGGCGGCGGCAGCAGTAGTTAATTTCTAATTTACCTAATTATTTCATCTCAATTTTAGTCTCGCGGTTTTTGTACATTTTGGACATTTTACTCATAGGTACATACAAACAGCAAGGTGCGATTGTTGTTTTTTTTTTTAATTGAAAAGTTTCGTTGTTATTTGTCTGGATATTATTCTGGCGGAGTGTTTTTCTTGATAAGATTTTTAAACGAACCAATATTCTCATTGCAATTCTCTCGCGCGATCTCTTTTTCAAAACTCCAACACACCTAACGGTTGTTTTGGGCTATTTTTATTGCGTAATATTAAAATGTCGACTAGGAACGATTTTACGAAACGATTTTAAACAAATACAGTTTTTAATGTTAATGATAGGGACATTTCGGACGACAGTGGACAATCAAAAATGATAGCTTACTCGATGGTCGATTGCATGTCAAGAAGCTTTAATGAAGCACAAATCTTTGTCAATGAAAATTTATATATACTTTTCAATTAATAATAAATTATTAACTCATTCATTACAATTTTCTTGTTTTCTTTACCTTTTGAGAATTTAAAAATAAATGTATCAAAAGAAAGGCAGAACTCATTTTTTTTAAATGCAGAACTATTAGTAGAGTTAAAATTAAAAATTGGTATTTCCATATTGAAATTTGTTTCTAAAATTATCGCCGTTATTTGTAACTTTAAAGTTGTATTACTTGAGTTTTGTTTTCTTCAGATGGCAGCATTGGAAAATTCACCACACTATATACATATATATATATGACACGTTAGTTTATATATATGTCTATTTGGGTTATATATATGTATCAGGATGTAAATGTCAAAAGTCCAAACTATAAAATCAAGTTTCATTTAGTTTTGTCTAATAATTTAATATTAAAAATGAACAAAAATTACTAACAATTAGAAAGCATAAGTTATTTTTTAATTGTTAAGCCTATAGTAAATACTTTTTATTTTTTTTTTGAATTTTAAGGACTCTCCACTAAGGAGAGCAAGCTACCAACAAAAAAGAAAAAATTTAACCTTCAAATAATTGCCAATAGTCGAAATCAAAAAAGTAGACCAAACCGTACCACCAACTGCAGACGGGAAAATGGCGTCGCAGGTAAGAAATCTATAAAAATAAAATCTTGTTTGATTTTCACAGTTGGATGCAGTGTTTTTGGTATTTCCATTAAGTAACGAGCAAAACCAACACATATTTTACTTCAATAAACCAAAACGTAGCTATTAATGACCAATTAAATATTCTTTTAGAAATCTTCTAAGAAATCATTTAGCTGCTACTTGTGTAAAAGCGTCATTCCATTACTTCAAAATGTCTATGAAGTATCAAAAGACGAAACAGTGTCTGTGGCGCTGGCACAGATTGTGGGAACCTCCGTCACAAACGAACATAAATATTTGTGCACTGGATGCTACAATAAATGCGTTCAGTTTGGCGAGACCCTTGTCAAGGCGAAAGAGATGAAAGAAGCTTTGCTGAGGCAAATAACCTCAAACTCTCAAGATGGCTCAGAAACCAACGACTCACTGGTGGAGATGGTTTACGAAGATGAGGAGACCTATGGCTTGGAAGAGGAAAAATATATGACGGATGAAAATCCAACAATGCCACAAGATGAAAACGATGATGACGAGCCTGGTTATGTTCTTGTGCGTGAGGAGACAGATGAACATGGCAATACAATTGTCACTGAAATTGATGAAAATGAAGCCGACCAAATGGGAGAGGAACTGCTTAACCTTCTCTCAGAAGATAATATGTTGGAAATCGTGAAAGACAATCAGGCAAGTGAGGATTACAAAGCAATCGAGGAAGCAGATGTGGAAATTGATGGTCAAGAAGATGAAAATTGTGAATTCGATGGGCAAGAGCTAACGACGGAAGAGGCCGATCCGGCGTTCCTTTTTGTCGATGGCGCCTACGTCTGCCAGCTTTGCGTTGTTGACGGAGATGAAGTCAAACTTGATCGGCTTAAGAAATTCAACAAAAATACTATTGCGACACATTTACGGGTGGTCCACAGTTTGAGGGTTTTTATTTGTGAATTTTGCTCGTCATTTTTTACGGATCGCCCCAGCTACGAAACTCATATGGAGAATCATGATAAATCTGATGATGAATCAATCATTCAATGCCGAATATGCCAGCACACGTTCAAAGACATCAAAACGTTCCGCATCCACCGACGGACACACAATGTCGCCAAAATGTGGTCCTGCGATGAATGTCCACGAAAGTTTTCATCCTTTAATCTCCTTGAGGAACACAAGAACATGCATACTGGCAAACGTCCCTACAAATGCTCCGAGTGTTCAAAAGACTTTGCCTCCAAGTACACACTGACAGCCCACATGAAAATCCATACGCACCGGGCGCGTCCCTATCAGTGCAAATTGTGTGACAAAAGCTTCTACAGCAACCAGAATCTTGGCCAGCATGAGCGCACACACAACGGCGATAAGAGTTTCAAGTGTCCCATTTGCGACAAGTCGTTTGCCACCCAGCACAATGTTGATGTGCACAGGGTCACACACAGCGGATACAAGCCGTTCATCTGCCGGATTTGCAGCAAACCGTTTGCGCGGCGCGCCGAAATTCGCGACCACGAACGGACGCACACCGGAGAACGTCCGTTTGCCTGCGACCTATGTGATTCGAAGTTTTCGCAGCGATCCAACCTGATGTCTCACAAACGCGCCACCCACCTGAACGCCAAGCCCTACAAATGTGAGCAGTGCGAGCGCTGCTTCAAGCGGCGACGTCTGCTCGACTATCACATTAAATCGTCTCACACCGGCGAACGACCTTACAAGTGCACCATCTGCGAGTCGACGTTCATTTATCCGGAGCACTTCAAGAAGCACATGCGCATCCACACGGGCATCAAACCGTACCAGTGCGAGGTGTGCGGCAAACCCTTTAATAGTCGCGACAATCGCAATACGCATCGCTTTACGCACACCGACAAGAAACCCTTTGAATGTTTCGTTTGTGGCTTGGGCTTTATGCGGAAGCCGATGCTCCATGCCCACATGGCCTCGGCGGAGCACCACAGTGACACGATCATCATTAACCAACCGTCCATTTTGCAAGATGGTCGCAAGAAAAATGCTGGCGAGGAAGAAGAAGCGCCAGAGAGTGCGCCTGACAGCGACGAGCATTCCAGTAATGTTAAGTCGAAAAAAGTCTACTTCGTTTTGGAGTCAATGAAGACGGAATCGGAAGAGGTATAATTAAATTGATGAACTTCTTATATTTAATTTACTACTAAAATTTACAAATTACAGGAAGACATGAAACTGGGAGAGGTAAATGAAGATGATATTATCTTTCATAATGAGGATACAGATAAAAATTGTGAAATTGTCACCGAGGACTATATTGTAACAGGAGAAGATCAAGAAATTTACATCACAAACGACGAAAACGATTTTGTCGAAGAAAATGCTGTCATCGAGGAAGCGACGGATTCACAATTCGTTTATGACATTGATGGGAACGGAAGTGTTGAATGGATTGTACATAACTAATCATTTCTTGCGACTTATTATGTATATAATGTTTTAAGACTCTTTCTCTTCAAATTTATTTTAAATTACTCTTGTATAGCGTTTTAAACTATTTACTGATTAGTTTCATTTTATTTAAATATTATATTTTATTTATTTCACTTAATATACTTATTATTCAAAAAATAACTAACCAGAAATTACAGTTGGCCAGTCGACAAAAAAGTATGATAGTCTTTGAAATTGTGACCACCCTCGTAAAAATATGTTTTAAGTAATAGTTAAAAACAATTAGATGCTAAAGCTTTATTATCCTTTAATAAAACCAATTAATATTAGTACTATCACTTGTGTTACTGTCTTTGAAAACATTTAAATCTAGGAAGGTCAACCCTTTCGCCTTGAACCAAATTCAGGCAGAACTGAGAAGCAATCCGAGCTGGAGAGTTGGTACATCGATCCCTTAATTGCATTTAATTGTTTGTCGTGGTCAAAATGATCGACAAATGTGGCGCAATTTGATTTGATCATATCCTTGTGTTCATTTCCAATCAAATATATTGACGGCTGACATTAACATTGAGAACATATGTATCATTGTAGTCCCCGCAAAGTGTGGAGAATGAATGATATGTGCCCGTTTCACGTCATTCACAATAATGGATAATTATAGACGCCACTACAGAATGTTTGCTCATTATTCTTTAAAAATATACATCTAAAGTGGGCACAATTCTTGTGACGCTATCGCATTTCCTTTGTCGTCTTGTCAATGCGTTTGTTGACCAAAAACTTACTCGACATACGCCGTTCGTTTATGTTGAACATCTAAATCACGTGGAAATACAACGCACATGATGATGCACTGTCATTTGATGTAACCCGTAATCTTTAAGGAGTAGTGAAATGAATATATAAAGTGGATTTGCTATCCTTGAAGATTGTAATTTTAACTACTGATGTAAATAAGAAAGGGAAAACACCGCCTATAAGGACCCATTTTTTGTTTATTGTTTTTTTTTTAATTTTCAAACAAGAAAAGTTCTTTTTCTATTTTTACCTTTCAAGAATAAAGCATTTGATATACATTTTCTTTACTAAAAGTAACATTTGGTGGAAATTTGTTTTTGTTGATATAATTTAAGAAATGAAAATAACTTTTTCTTAAAATTAAATTGTTTGAATGCTGAAATCTTAAAACATTTACTTTATATTGTTTTTAAATTGAAACTTTTAGGCAGAAATTCTAAATTTAAAATCATCAAAGGGCTTCACATTTTTGAGATTTTTTGTATACATTTAATATTATCATCGCTTCACAAAATATTCACAAACAGAAAACCCTTTTCACACAAATCAAGATTGAGTTGCAATGGTAACCCTTAGATAGACAGAAAGTCGCGTATCTACAAGGGAGAGACGATAAGAAAATGCTTTAATTCTATTTTTAGCAAAGTACTTAAAAGTTACTTGATTAATCTTAAAACCGGTTTTCTATTTATAAAAATACGCTAACTTCAAAGCACTGAAGGATTAATATTTATTAAATCAATAAAAACTATTGAAAATATCCTCGAACATTCGACCTTGATGCGTTTCGTCCCCAATTTACATAAAGCCATTCAACCTTCGGCAGAATAAAAGTATCGTTTCAGAGCAGACCCTGAATGTGATGCGCAAATATTTAGCAACGCCCTCGTAACGATTGCTCTTGTAATGCGCTTCTGATGACGCATCACTTCCACTAAGGCTGAGCTGGGCAAAAAAAAAGGAACTGAAATGCCAAAGGCAGAGGATTACTATTTTGTTTCAGGAACTATTCATTATCCTTAACTAACCAAATAATTAGACACCTGACCTTAAATAGAACGCGCAAATCATTTATTAGCAGTGAATGTGAATCGATTTTGGCATAGGTCGCAGTGAATCCTCGAAACCACCCGACTTCAGTACATTATATACAATCTTATGTATTTACATCCCACCCGGTAATGTGGGATATTTGACCTACTTTCGGAGACAGTGCAGAGTCGCAATAAACACCGAAAATTTAAGTGACTATGTTGAAGAGTCTTCCATTTTCCGGGCCCTAGGGGAGTTATGATCCATGTATTAGAATTCATCCATTTTTTGGAATCTTCCACAATTGTTTTTTTAGGTAGAAAAAAAACGACAACATATTTTGTCCAACGAGAAGAAATGAATTGTTCTGCTTGATATTGGGTTGGCTCAATTTGTCTTCGGTAGAAGAATCTCACATGTAGAAGGAGGATAATTGAGAATTGGAAATAGAATAGGCAATCGCCTAAGAATTGCTTTGTACTGAAATGACATAACCCACGACATGGAGGAAACTATTTCGATCATTATGCCAGTCGTGCGGTAAAACGTCTTTCTTTAAGTCTATTTCAACATGTCTGAACCTTTTTTGTCGCGGCCCTTTGCCCTTCCTTCCCACATTAAAGACCGGCACAGCGAAACTGCGCAAATTTATGAACGGATTCCATTCACATGGGACCAAGGATGACGTCGTTACAGTCGGTACTCTATGCGATATATGCTTATGTATGTACATACTCGGATTTCGATTTTATAAATGTGTTTCTGTGCACATGGCGAGGATTGGGGTAGCGTCGGAATGCCCATAGAGACTTTGTTCTGCGCACGATAGATCAGGTGCTGCAGGAAAGTATGTGCGACCAGCGGACCTATGTATTGATGCTGAAGGGCATTGCCCATACGTACAGTTCATACATGTACAGCAAAACGTTCATCTAATCATTTATTTATACAAGTCGCTATACAAAAATGCAATTTTCATTTTATTTTATCGCTTTTGGATATTTCATAAAAGAAATTCCATTTGTCAACCAACGAAATTGTTTTTGAAGTTAGAAAACTGGTAAGGGGAGCACATTAAAAATTAATTTTATTTCCGCGAATGTAAATTGAAATTTGGCGTTTAATTTTCTGGCATTTTTTGATGGTTTAGGCTGTAATTTGATATCACCAACAATTGGCATGAGTGACGTGTTTGGTGCTGACTAACCCTTTCACCCAATAAATTTAATACATAAAACGTATACATAAGAGGTTCGCAACCTTACCCTTTGTTGACAGTTAAGTGAATGTTTTGTTGACGAATTTTTGTGCTCAAAAGATACGTTGGAGATTGGCGGATAATCTGTCTGGCACATGAAAAGAAATTTGTCTATTCAGATAAACTTTAATAAAATAAATACTTTGTCTATAAATTCTTAATTTTAGAAAACTTAATGGAAGTTTGTCAATAACAAGATTTATCAGCATTTCTTCTCCTTCACTTTCATATGAATAAAAAAAAATTGTTATCAGATATTTCCTTGAATACTTTGTTGTTATTTCTTTAATTTTTTGTCCCTTTAAATTTTATACTCTGTTAAGAAATGACTGTAAAAATTACCACCTCGTCTGATGAATGAATAAGGTATCCTTTTGAGCAAAATTTCTCATCTATAGCAAAAAAAATTAGGAATTACTCAAAACCGGTTTCACCGATTTTTGTCAACGAAATATTCCTTAATATTTAATACATTTTCAAGTTGAAATTGTGGCTAATGTAAAATAGGGGTACATAAATTGTTATGAAAATAACTAAAAATTTATATTAAAAACATTCAAAAATTGTAATAAATAAATATAAAAAAATGTAATTAATTATTTATTCTTTGCATAAATAGTTTTAAGATAAAATATTTTCGAGGCTTGGGTATGAAATATTAGTACGACTATACTTTGCTACTCTAAGGGACAATATAAGGGACAACAAAATAATTGTAAAAAATCCAGTCAAGT